>WEKW01018495.1:0-25513 GCA_013389905.1 Sula dactylatra | reverse complement strand
CATTGGTGACACCCACCATGGTCACCCAACCTTCTGCTCCGGTGACACCCACGGTGGTCACCCAACCTTCTCCATTGGTGACACCCACCGCGGTCACCCAACCTTCTGCTCCGGTGACACCCACCGCGGTCACCCAACCTTCTGCTCCGGTGACACCCACCGCGGTCACCCAACCTTCTGCTCCGGTGACACCCACCGCGGTCACCCAACCTTCTGCTCCGGTGACACCCACCGCGGTCACCCAACCTTCTGCTCCGGTGACACCCACCGCGGTCACCCAACCTTCTGCTCCGGTGACACCCACCGCGGTCACCCAACCTTCTGCTCCGGTGACACCCACCGCGGTCACCCAACCTTCTGCTCCGGTGACACCCACCGCGGTCACCCAACCTTCTGCTCCGGTGACACCCACCGCGGTCACCCAACCTTCTGCTCCGGTGACACCCACCGCGGTCACCCAACCTTCTGCTCCGGTGACACCCACCGCGGTCACCCAACCTTCTGCTCCGGTGACACCCACCGCGGTCACCCAACCTTCTGCTCCGGTGACACCCACCGCGGTCACCCAACCTTCTGCTCCGGTGACACCCACCGCGGTCACCCAACCTTCTGCTCCGGTGACACCCACCGCGGTCACCCAACCTTCTGCTCCGGTGACACCCACCGCGGTCACCCAACCTTCTGCTCCGGTGACACCCACCGCGGTCACCCAACCTTCTGCTCCGGTGACACCCACCGCGGTCACCCAACCTTCTGCTCCGGTGACACCCACCGCGGTCACCCAACCTTCTGCTCCGGTGACACCCACCGCGGTCACCCAACCTTCTGCTCCGGTGACACCCACCGCGGTCACCCAACCTTCTGCTCCGGTGACACCCACCGCGGTCACCCAACCTTCTGCTCCGGTGACACCCACCGCGGTCACCCAACCTTCTGCTCCGGTGACACCCACCGCGGTCACCCAACCTTCTGCTCCGGTGACACCCACCGCGGTCACCCAACCTTCTGCTCCGGTGACACCCACCGCGGTCACCCAACCTTCTGCTCCGGTGACACCCACCGCGGTCACCCAACCTTCTGCTCCGGTGACACCCACCGCGGTCACCCAACCTTCTGCTCCGGTGACACCCACCGCGGTCACCCAACCTTCTGCTCCGGTGACACCCACCGCGGTCACCCAACCTTCTGCTCCGGTGACACCCACCGCGGTCACCCAACCTTCTGCTCCGGTGACACCCACCGCGGTCACCCAACCTTCTGCTCCGGTGACACCCACCGCGGTCACCCAACCTTCTGCTCCGGTGACACCCACCGCGGTCACCCAACCTTCTGCTCCGGTGACACCCACCGCGGTCACCCAACCTTCTGCTCCGGTGACACCCACCGCGGTCACCCAACCTTCTGCTCCGGTGACACCCACCGCGGTCACCCAACCTTCTGCTCCGGTGACACCCACCGCGGTCACCCAACCTTCTGCTCCGGTGACACCCACCGCGGTCACCCAACCTTCTGCTCCGGTGACACCCACCGCGGTCACCCAACCTTCTGCTCCGGTGACACCCACCGCGGTCACCCAACCTTCTGCTCCGGTGACACCCACCGCGGTCACCCAACCTTCTGCTCCGGTGACACCCACCGCGGTCACCCAACCTTCTGCTCCGGTGACACCCACCGCGGTCACCCAACCTTCTGCTCCGGTGACACCCACCGCGGTCACCCAACCTTCTGCTCCGGTGACACCCACCGCGGTCACCCAACCTTCTCCTCTGGTGACACCCACCGCGGTCACCCAACCTTCTCCACGGGTGCCACGCCCTCCCGCGGTGTCCCCCCCACCACGCCCATGACCTCACCACTGCAGTGCCGGGCGTGGTCCTGGATGACGGCATCGCTGGCGGGATGTTTGACCTGGCAGGTGAAGGTTGTCCCCTGCAGCCAATCATCTTGCGTGACATTGGTACGGCTGGTGGCCCAGTAGGTGCCGCTTTTGTCTTCGTGCTGGGGCAGAGAGTCGACGCCCACCAGGTGACCCGATTCGCCGTTAACCAGCCATTCAACTTCCACGGGGGGCGGGAAGAAGCCGGTGATGAGGCAGAGGAGCTCCACCACCTCCTCGCCCCAAGAGGGCTTGCAGGAACCCGCGTAGAGGACCTTGACCTCAGGAGCGATGGGATTGGCTGGAGCTGGACACACTGCGGGGCGGGAAAGGAGGGTGAAGGTCTGGGACCAGGGGAGGAGCTTCCATGGGCCAATGGGGCTTGAGGATGACCCGCGTCATCCCATGGGTCATGGAAGGGGGAGGAGGTTCCATGGACCTTCCATGGACCAATGGGGTTTGAGGATGACCCGCATCATCCCATGGGTCATGGAATGGGGAGGAGCCTCCATGGGCCAATGGGGTTTGAGGATGACCCACATCATCCCATGGGTCATGGAAGGGGGAGGAGCTTCCATGGACCTTCCATGGACCAATGGGGTTTGAGGATGACCCGCATCATCCCATGGGTCATGGAATGGGGAGGAGCCTCCATGGGCCAATGGGGTTTGAGGATGACCCACATCATCCCATGGGTCATGGAAGGGGGAGGAGCTTCCATGGACCTTCCATGGACCAATGGGGTTTGAGGATGACCCACCTCACCCCATGACTTACGGGGCCGGGGCAGGACCTTGGATGGTCCAATGGGTGTCGTCGCCCGCCCCGCCCCGCCCCACCCCTCCCCCCTTACCTTTGACCTCCTTGGTGATGTCACTGCTGGTGGGGGGATGGGCGACCCTGCAGGTGTAGCTCTGGGGCTTGGTCACGTGGGGCAGGTGGAGCTGGCTGCTGATTCGGTAGAGGCTGGTGGTGACATCATGGGTGGGCGGGAACGTGGTGACGCCGGTGGTGACCCCGCCCCAGGTGATGGTGACGGGTTCGGGGAAGTAGCCAATCACCACACACGCCAGGGTCACGGGGCCGGCGGCTGCCCCACAGCAGGTGGAGAGGGGGAAGACGGAGGGCACAGAGGTGGCGGCTGTGGGGCAGAGGGGGGGGTCAGGCAGGACCCACGGCACGGTGTGGGGCAGGAGAAGCTTCGCCCCATTGGATGGGGGCAGAAGGTCTCCAGCCCCATTGGATGGGGGGCAGAAGGTCTCCAGCCCCATAGAATTATGGGGGGGATGAAGCACCAGCTCAACACCTATCTCTGACCCACAGCTCTCCCTGACCCACGGAGAGGTCCAGCCCCACAGATAGGCCCAGAACCAAGGATGTTCCTGCCCCACAGCTAGACCCGACCCATGGCTATGCCCGACCCACAGCTACGCCCTGACCCACAGCTACGCCTGAACCATGGCTAGTCCTGACCCACAGCTATGCCTGACCCACAGCTAGTCCCGACCCACAGCTATGCCTGACCCACAGCTACGCCCTGACCCATAACTAGTCCCGACCCACGGCTAGTCCTGACCCACAACTAGCCCCGACCCACAGCTATGCCCGACCCACAGCTATGCCCTGACCCACAGCTATGCCCCGACCCACAGCTATGCCCCGACCCACACCTACCCCTGCCCTACATCTGTCCCTCACTCACAGCTAACCCTGCCCCACAACTGTGACCCACAGCTCTCCCTGCCCCACAGCTAACCCTGCCCCACAGCTAACCCTGCCCCACAGCTAACCCCAGCTCAACAGGTATCCGTTGCCCTAGAGCTAACCCTGCCCCATGGCTGTCCACTGCCCCACAGCCATCCCTGCCCCACGGCTCTCCCTGCCCCACAACCATTCCTGACCCACAGCCATTCCAGCCCCACGGCTCTCCCTGCCCCATGGCCATCCCTGACCCACAGCAAAACATGACCACAGCTCTCCCTGCCCCACAGCTCTCCCTGCCCCACACTGACCCTGGCCCTAAAGCTTTCCCTGCCCCACAGCTCTCCCTGCCCCACAGCTCTCCTGGCCCCATGGCTCTCCCTGACCCCACGGCTCTCCCTGACCCATGGCTACACCTGTACCCCAGCTCTCCCTGCCCCACAGCTCTCCTGGCCCCATGGCTCTCCCTGACCCCACGGCTCTCCCTGACCCATGGCTACACCTGTACCCCAGCTCTCCCTGCCCCACAGCTCTCCCTGACCCACAGCAAACCATGACCCACGGCTATACATGACCCACGGCTCTCCCTGCCCCACAGCTCTCCCTGCCCCACAGCTCTCCCTGACCCACAGCAAACCATGACCCACAGCAAACCATGACCCACAGCTCTCCCTGCCCCACAACTAACTGTGACCCATGGCTCTCCCTGCCCCACAGCTCTCCTGGCCCCATGGCTCTCCCTGACCCCACGGCTCTCCCTGACCCATGGCTACACCTGTACCCCAGCTCTCCCTGCCCCACAGCTCTCCCTGACCCACAGCAAACCATGACCCACGGCTATACATGACCCACGGCTCTCCCTGCCCCACAGCTCTCCCTGACCCACAGCTCTCCTGGCCCCATGGCTGTGACCCACAGCTCTCCCTGCCCCACAGCTCTCCCTGCCCCACAGCAAACCGTGACCCACAGCAAACCGTGACCCACAACTAACCGTGACCCACAACTAACCGTGACCCACAACTCTCCCTGCCCCACAGCTCTCCCTGCCCCACAGCTCTCCCTGACCCACAGCAAACCATGACCCACAGCAAACCATGACCCACAGCTCTCCCTGCCCCACAACTAACTGTGACCCATGGCTCTCCCTGCCCCACAGCTCTCCTGGCCCCATGGCTGTGACCCACAGCTCTCCCTGCCCCACGGCTCTCCCTGCCCCACGGCTCTCCCTGCCCCATCCTGGCTCCACGCTGCAGATTTGGGCTCAGTTCAGGCGGTTTTGGGTCTGGCCCCACGGCCCTGGGGCCGCAGCGACCGTTTTTGGGTCCGTACCGGAGAGTTTTGGCTCCGCGAGGGATCCCCGAGGATCGGGCTGGAATTTTGGGTCCAAAAGGGTCGGGTTTGGTCCCTCCCGGAGCCCCTTGAGCTGCGCTGGAGTTTTGGGGTCGATCACGGAGGTTTTGGGGCCATAATTGCTATTTTTTGGGTCCATCCTGGAGGTTTTGGGTCTGTATCGGAGATTTTTGAGTCCAAAAAAGAGGGTTTTGGGTCCAAAGTGAAGTTCTGGGTCAGTAATGAAGATTTTTGGGTCCATAATGTGGATTTTTGGGTCAATAATGAGGATTTTTGGTCCATAATGAAGATTTTTGGATCCAAAATGTGGATTTTTGGGTCCATAATGGAGGGGTTTTTTGGGTCCAAAATGAAGATTTTTTTGGGGTCTAAAATGGAGATTTTTGGGTCTAAAATGGAGATTTTTGGTCCATAACGAAGACATTTGGTCCATAACGAAGATATTTGGGTCCACAATGAAGATTTTCGGGTCCATCATGAAGTTCCGGGCCAATAATGATGATTTTTGGTCCATAATGAAGGTTTTTGGGTCCATAATGAAGATTTTTGGTCCATAGTGAAGATTTTTGGGTCCGCAATAGACATTTTTTTAGTCCATAATAAGGATTTTCGGGTCCACCATGAAGTTCTGGGTCCACAACGGAGATTTTCTGGGTCCGTGCTCCAGTTTTAGGGTCCAGAACGGAGATATTTTTGGGTCCGTAACGGAGATTTTTGGGTCCGCGCCGGCGATTTTGGTCAGCGAGTCTCCTCCTGAGCCCAGCCCGGCCCTGAAAAAAAGGAAGAAAAGCTGTAATACCAAAAATACCAATGAATTAACTCAAAAAAACCCCCCGTCAAGGTCCACCCCCGGGTGGAAAAAGGCGGCCGGGCGTCACCTCCCCCGCGCTTCGCCAACTTTGGGTGAATTTCTGCAAAATCGGGCCATGGCGGGAGGGGGCGGGGCAGGCCCAAACTCGCCGATTCTGTCCCCGGTTTGAGGCCGGGGCGTCCCCTCCCCCGCCCGGCGCGAGGGTGGCTTCGGGGGGGGACAATGACCAATAGGGGCGGCAGCCAATGGAACGGGGACCAATAGGGCTGAGAGCCAAGAGCATTGAGAATCAATAGGGCCGATAGCCAATAGGGCCGATAGCCAATAGGAGCGATAGCCAATAGGAGCGATAGCCAATAGGAGCGATAGCCAATAGGGCTGATTGATAGNAGCGATATAGCCAATAGGAGCGATATAGCCAATAGGGCTGATTGATAGCCAATAGGATCGATAGCCAATCGGAGCGATAACTAACAAGACTGATAGCCAATAGGATCAATAGCCAATAGGGCTGATTGATAGCCAATAGGAGCGATAGCCAATAGGAGCGATAGCCAATAGGAGCGATAGCCAATAGGAGCGATAGCCAATAGGAGCGATAGCCAATAGGAGCGATAGCCAATAGGAGCGATAGCCAATAGGAGCGATAGCCAATAGGAGCGATAGCCAATAGGAGCGATAGCCAATAGGAGCGATAGCCAATAGGAGCGATAGCCAATAGGAGCGATAGCCAATAGGAGCGATAGCCAATAGGAGCGATAGCCAATAGGGCTGATTGATAGCCAATAGGATCAATAGCCAAGAGAGTCAATAACCAATCGGAGCGATAGCCAATCGGAGCGATAGCCAATCGGAGCGATAGCCAATCGGAGCGATAGCCAATCGGAGCGATAGCCAATCGGAGCGATAGCTGATAAGATCAGTAACCCCCAGGATCAATAGCCAATAGGATCGACAGCCAATAGGATCGACAGCCAATAGGATTCATCCCCCAAATTCCCTTTTTTGCCCTTAATCTGGGTTTTTCCCCTCTCCAGGCAGCTGCTGGTGGCGGAGAGAGGCGGAGCCAGGTGGGAGCCAATCGGGATGGGGGGGGCGGAAATCCCAGCCAGGATTGGGGGATTGGGATCGACCCGCCCCGCCCCCCTCGGCCACGCCCCTCGAGTGGCACGCGGTCCCCTGGGAGCGGGTTTAGGCGCGCCGCGGTTGGGTGGCGTCAGCTGGGCTCAGCGAGCTGTGCCAACCGGGCTCAGCGTCGATATTATCTAGCAAAGCCCAGCCTAGAGCTGAGCTAGGAACACCTGGCTTCGCTATTCTCTAGCAAAGCCCAGCCTACAGCCTTGCTAGGAACACCTGGCGTCGCTATTCTCTAGCAAAGCCCAGCCTAGAGCTGAGCTAGGAACACCTGGCGTCGCTATTCTCTAGCAAAGCCCAGCCTAGAGCTGAGCTAGGAACACCTGGCGTCGCTATTCTCTATCAAAGCCCAGTTTCAAGCCTTGCTAGCAACGCTCAGCTTCAGTATTACCTAGAAAATCCCAGCTCTGAGCTTTGCTAGCCATGCTCAGCTTAATATTATGTAGCAAAGCTCAGCTCAGAGCTGTGTCACTGAAGATCATCTTTGATATGAGAAGCAAAGCTCAGTTTAGAGCTGTTCTAGACTTCCTCAGCTTCAGTATTATCTAGGAAATCTCAGCTCAGAGCTGTGCTAGCAATTATCAGTGTTGAGCTTTGATATTATCAACTAAAGCCAAGCTTAAAGTCTTGCAGGCAACGCTCAGCTTCAGTATTATCCAACAAAGCCCAGCTCTGAGCCTTGCAAGGTGTACCCTTCATCGAGCTGTGCCAGCCATGCTTATTAAGCCTTGCTCAGCCTCGATAATACCAAGGAAAGCTCAGCTCTGAGCTGTCCTAGCATTGCTCAGTTTTGATTTTACCCAGGAAAGCCCAGATTAGAGCTCTGCTAGCATGGCACAGCTTTGATTTTGCCTAGGAAAGCTCAGCTCAGAGCTGTGCTAGCAGATATGAGCTATGAGCTTCAATATGATCGAGCAAAGCCAAGCTTAGAGTCTTGCAGGCAATGCTCAGATTTAGTATTATCTAGCAAAACCCAACTCTGAGCCACATAAGCGGCAGCTTAACTCCGTGCTCGGCATTAAGCTGTGCCAGCCGTGCTTATCGAGCCATGCTCATCGAGCCATGCTCAGCCTTGGTAATACCAAGGAAAGCTCGGCTCACTGAGCTGTGCTAGCCCTGCTCAGCTTTGATATTACCTAGGAAAGCCCAGCTTAGCGCCATGCAAGCCGTGGTCACCATCGAGCTGTGCCAGCCATGCTTATCAAGCATGTGCTAGCCATGCTCAGCCTCAATATTATCAGTAAAGCTCAGCTCAGAGCTGTGCAAGCGCTGCTCAGCTTTGATATTACCTAGGAAAGCCCAGCCTAAAGCTGTGCTAGCACTGCTCAGCTTCAGTATTATCTAGCAAAGCTCAGCTCTGAGCCATAAAAGCTGTGCTTGGTGTTAAGCTCTGCCAGCCAAGCTTACTGGGATGCTCTAGGCTGCTCTAGCTGAGGCTGTTTTCCAGCAAAGCCCAGCTCAGAGCTGTGCTAGACATGCTCAGCTTCAGCATTATCTAGAAAAGCCCAGCTGTGAGCTGTTAGCCACGCCCTGCTTCAGTATTGCCTAGCAATGCCCAGCCTTGAGCCATAAAAGCTGGGCTTAGCAATGAGCTGAGCAGCTGTGCTTATCAAGCCCTGCCAGCCTTGCTTAGCTTCAGTATTATCCAGCAAAGCTCAGCTGTGAGCTTCAATATTACCTAAGAAAGCCCAGCTTAGAGCTTTGCTAGCACAACTCAGCCTCAGTATTATCTAGCAAAGCCCAGCTCACCAAGCCTTGCTAGCAATGCTGAGCTTCAAACTTGTCTAGCAAAGCCCAACTCTGAGCCGCATAAGCTGTGGTCGACGTCAAGCTGTGCCAGAACTGCTTACTGAGCTGCGTTAGCTATGCTCAGTTTCAGTATTATCCAGCAAAGCTCAGCTCAGGGCTGTGCTAGCCGTGCTCAGCTTTGACACTACCTAGGAAAGCCCAGCTCGGAGCCATAAGCGATGTGCTTGGCGTGGAGCTGTGCCACCAAGGCTTACCGTGATGCTCTAGCCAAAGCTTGACTATTTTCTAGCAAAGCCTAGCTCAGAGCTGTGCTAACCAGGCTCAGCTTTGAGTTTTGATGTTTTCCAGGAAATACTGGCTTACAGCCTGGCTAGCAAGGCTCACCTTGAATATTATCTAGCAAAACTCAGCTCAGAGCTGTGCTAGTGATGCTCAGCTCTGATATTACCTAGCAAAGCCCTACTTGGAGGTGTGCTAGCACTGCTCAGCTTCAATCTTGTCTAGCAAAGCCCAGCTCTGAGCCATGCAAGCCATGCTCAGGGTCAAGCTGGGCCAGCCATGCTTACTGAGCCCTGCTAGCCATGCTCAGCTTCAGGATTATCCAACAAAGCTCGGGTAAAAGCTGTGCTAGAAAAGCTCAGCTTTGAGCTTCAAAATTATCTAGCAGAGCTCAGCTCAGAGCTGTGCTAGCCCTGCTCAGCTTTGGTATTACCTAAGAAAGCTCAGCTTAGAGCTGTACTAGCCATGCTCAGCTTCAATCTTATCTAGCAAAGCCCAGCTCTGAGCCATGGCAGTCGTGCTCTGCGTCGAGCTGTGCCAGCCATGCCTACTGAGCCAGGCTAGCCATGCTCAGCTTCAGGATTATCTATGAAAGCTCAGCTCAGGGTTGTGCTAGCCATGCTCAGCTTCAGTATTCTCTAGCAAAGCCCAGCTCTGAGCCCTGCTAACAACCCCCAGCTTCTATATTGTCTAGCAAAGCCCAGCCTTGAGCCATGCTAGCAAAGCCCTGCTTCAATATCTTCTAGCAAAGCCCAGCCTTGAGGCATGCGAGCCGTGCTCAGCGTTGAGCTGTGCCAGCCATGCTTATCGAGCCATGCTAGCCTTGCTTAGCTTTAGAATTATCTAGCAAAGCTCAGCTCAGAGCTGTGCTAGCCATGCCCAGCCTCGCAATTACCTAGAAAAGCTCAGCTCAGAGCTGTGCTAGCTATGCTCAGCTTTGATATCACCTGGGAAAGCCCAGCTCGCGAGGCTGTGCTAGCCATGCTCAGCTTCATTACATAGAAAAGCTCAGCTCAGAGCTATGCTAGCAAAGGTCAGCTCTGAGCTTCAATATATTCCTAGGAAAGCCCAGCTCTGAGCTGTGCTAGCCATGCTCAGCTTTGAGATTTTGATGTTTTCTAGGAAAGACCAGCTTAGAGCCTGGCTACCCTTGCTCAGCTTAAATATTACCTATCAAAGCTCAGCTCAGTGCTGTGCTTGCCATGCTCAGCTTCAGTATTAGCTAGTAAAGCTCAGCTCGGAGCTGTGCTAGCCATGCTCAGCATCAATATTAGCTAGTAAAGCTCGGCTCAGAGCTGTGCTAGTCATGTTCAGCATCAGTATTAGCTAGGAAAGCTCGGCTCAGAGCTGTGCTAGTCATGCTCAGCTTGACTATTACCTCAGAAAGCCCAGGTCGAGCCATAAAAGCTGTGCTCGTCATCGAGCTCTGCCAGCCAAGCTTACTGGGATGCTCTAGGCTGCTCTAGCTGAGGCTGTTTTCCAGCAAAGCCCAGCTCAGAGCTGTGCTAGACATGCTCAGCTTCAGCATTATCTAGAAAAGCCCAGCTGTGAGCTGTTAGCCACGCCCTGCTTCAGTATTGCCTAGCAATGCCCAGCCTTGAGCCATAAAAGCTGGGCTTAGCAATGAGCTGAGCAGCTGTGCTTATCAAGCCCTGCCAGCCTTGCTTAGCTTCAGTATTATCCAGCAAAGTTCAGCTCAGGGCTGTGCTAGCCATGCTCAGCTTTGAGTTTTGATGTTTTCCAGGATAGACTGGCTTAGAGCCTGGCTAGCAAGGCTCACCTTGAATATTATCTAGCAAAACTCAGCTCAGAGCTGTGCTAGTGATGCTCAGCTCTGATATTACCTAGCAAAGCCCTACTTGGAGGTGTGCTAGCACTGCTCAGCTTCAATCTTGTCTAGCAAAGCCCAGCTCTGAGCCATGCAAGCCATGCTCAGCGTCGAGCTGTGCCAGCCAAGTTTACTGCGACGCTCTAGCCGAGGCTTCACTATATTCAAGTAAAGCACAGCCTAGAGCTATGCTAGCCCTGCTCACCATCGGTATCATCTAGCAAAGCCCAGTTCTGAGCCGTGCAAGCCATGCTCAGGGTCAGGCTGGGCCAGCCATGCTTACTGAGCCCTGCTAGCCATGCTCAGCTTCAGGATTATCCAACAAAGCTCAGGTTAAAGCTGTGCTAGAAAAGCTCAGCTTTGAGCTTTGATATTATCTAGCAAAGCTCAGCTCAGAGCTGTGCTAGCCCTGCTCAGCTTCAGTATTCTCTAGCAAAGCCCAGCTCTGAGCCATGGCAGTCGTGCTCTGCGTCGAGCTGTGCCAGCCATGCCTACTGAGCCAGGCTAGCCATGCTCAGCTTCAGGATTATCTATGAAAGCTCAGCTCAGGGCTGTGCTAGCCATGCTCAGCTTCAGTATTCTCTAGCAAAGCCCAGCTCTGAGCCCTGCTAACAACCCCCAGCTTCTATATTGTCTAGCAAAGCCCAGCCTTGAGCCATGCAAGCCGTGCTTGTCATTGAGCTGTGCCAGCCTGGCTTACTGAGCCATGCTAGCCTGGCTCAGCCTCAGTGTTATCTAGAAAAGCTCAGCTCAGAGCTGTGCTAGCACTGCTCAGCTTTGATATTACCTATGAACGCCCAGAGTAAAGCTTTGCTAGCCATGCCGTGCTTTGAGCTTTGGGATTTTCCAGGAAAGACCAGCTTAGAGCCTGGCTAACCACGCTCAGCTTAAATATTGTCTCTCAAAGCTCAGCCCAGTGCTGTGCTAGCTATGCTTGGCATCAATATTGTCTAGCAAAGCTCAGCTCAGAGCTGTACCAGACATGTTCAGCTTCAGGATTATCTAGCAAAGCCCAGCTGTGAGCCCTGCTAACAATGCCCAGCTTCAATATTACCTACCAAAGCCCAGCCTTGAGGCATGCGAGCTGCGCTCAGCATTGAGCTGTACCAGCCATGCTTATTGAGCCATGCTAGCCTTGCTTTGCTTTAGAATTATCTAGCAAAGCTCAGCTCAGAGCTGCACTACTACAGCTCAGCTTTGATCTTACCTAGCAAAGCTTAGCTGTAGGCCTCAATGTTACCTGGGAAAGCCCAGCTCACCAAGGTGTGCTAGCCATGCTGATCTTTGAGCTTTGGTATTTTCCAGGAAAGCCCGGTTTAGAGCCTGGTGAACCATGCTCAGCCTGAGTATTGTCTAGGAAATCTTAGCTCAGAGCTCTGCCATCCTCAGCTTTGATATGTCCTAGGAAATCTCAGCTCACAGCTGTGCTAGCACAGCTCAGCTTCAGTGTAGTCTAGCAAAGCCCAGCTCACCAAGCCTTGCTAGCAATGCTGAGCTTCAATCTTGTCTAGCAAAGCCCAGCTTATAGCCATAAAACCCATGCTTGGCATCTACCTATGCCAGCCATGCTTACTGAGCTGTGCTATCCATGCTCAGCTTCTGTATTATCTAGCAAAGCTCAGCCCAGAGCTGTGCTAGCCATGCACAGCTTTGATATTACCTGGGAAAGCTCAGCTTAGAGCTCTACTGGCACTGCTCAGCTTCAGTATTATCTAGCAAAACCCAGCTCTGAGCCACGGCAGCCGTGCTCAGCATTGAGCTGAGCCAGCCAAGCTTACCGAGATGCTCTCGCCAGCTCTAGCTATGGCTTCACTATTTTCTAGCAAAGCTCAGCTCAGAGCTGTACCAGACATGTTCAGCTTCAGGATTATCTAGCAAAGCCCAGCTGTGAGCCCTGCTAACAATGCCCAGCTTCAATACTACCTACCAAAGCCCAGCCTTGAGCCACACAAGTCATGCTGAGCGTCAAGCTGTGCCAGCCATGCTTATCGAGCTGTGCTAGCCTTGCTTAGCTTCAGAATTATCTAGCAAAGCTCAGCTTAGAGCTGTGCTAGTAGAGCTCAGCTTCCATATTACCTAGGAAAGCTCATCTCTGAGCTCTGCTAGCCATGCTCAGCTTTGAGCTTTGCTATTTTCCAGGAAAGACCAGTTTAGAGCCTGGCTAACTATGCTCAGCTGAAATATTATCTAGCAAAGCTCAGCTCAGAGCTGTGCTATCATGCTCAGCTTTGATATTACCTAGTAAAGCCTAGCTTAGAGCTGTACTAGCACTGCTCAGCTTCAGTATTATCTAGCAAAGCCCAGCTCTGAGCCATGGCAGCCATGCTCAGCGTCAAGCCGTGCCAGCCAAGCTTACCGAGATGTCTTGCCAGCTCTAGCTGTGGCTTCAGTATTTTCTAGCAAAGCTCAGCTCAGAGCTGTGCTATCATGCTCAGCTTTGATATTACCTAGTAAAGCCTAGCTTAGAGCTGTACTAGCACTGCTCAGCTTCAGTATTATCTAGCAAAGCCCAGCTCTGAGCCATGGCAGCCATGCTCAGCGTCAAGCCGTGCCAGCCAAGCTTACCGAGATGTCTTGCCAGCTCTAGCTGTGGCTTCAGTATTTTCTAGCAAAGCTCAGCTCAGAGCTGTGCTAGCCATGCTCAGCTTCAGTATTACCTAGCGAAGCCCAGCTCTGAGCCCTGCTAGCAATGCCCTGCTTCAATATCTTCTAGCAAAGCCCAGCCTTGAGGCATGCGAGCCGTGCTCAGCGTTGAGCTGTGCCAGCCATGCTTATCGAGCCATGCTAGCCTTGCTTAGCTTTAGAATTATCTAGCAAAGCTCAGCTCAGAGCTGTGCTAGCCATGCCCAGCCTCGCAATTACCTAGAAAAGCTCAGCTCAGAGCTGTGCTAGCTATGCTCAGCTTTGATATCACCTGGGAAAGCCCAGCTCACGAGGCTGTGCTAGCCATGCTCAGCTTCATTACATAGAAAAGCTCAGCTCAGAGCTATGCTAGCAAAGGTCAGCTCTGAGCTTCAATATATTCCTAGGAAAGCCCAGCTCTGAGCTGTGCTAGCCATGCTCAGCTTTGAGATTTTGATGTTTTCTAGGAAAGACCAGCTTAGAGCCTGGCTACCCTTGCTCAGCTTAAATATTACCTATCAAAGCTCAGCTCAGTGCTGTGCTTGCCATGCTCAGCTTCAGTATTAGCTAGTAAAGCTCAGCTCGGAGCTGTGCTAGCCATGCTCAGCATCAATATTAGCTAGTAAAGCTCGGCTCAGAGCTGTGCTAGACATGTTCAGCATCAGTATTAGCTAGGAAAGCTCGGCTCAGAGCTGTGCTAGCCATGCTCAGCTTCATTATTATCCAGCAAAGCCCAGCTGTGAGCCCTGCTAACAATGCCCAGCTTCAATACTACCTACCAAAGCCCAGCCTTGAGGCACGTAAGCTGTGCTCAGCGTTGAGCTGTGCCAGCCATGCTTATCGGGCCATGCTAGCCTTGCTTAGCTGCAGAATTGTCTAGCAAAGCTCAGCTTAGAGCTGTGCTTGCAAAGCTCAACTCTGAGCTTCCGTATTACCTAGAAAAGCTCAGCTCTGAGCTCTGCTAGCCGTGCTCAGCTTTGAGCTTTGCTATTTTCCAGGAAAGACCAGTTTAGAGCCTGGCTAACTATGCTCAGCTGAAATATTATCTAGCAAAGCTCAGCTCAGAGCTGTGCTAGCCACGCTCAGCTTTGATATTACCTGGGAAAGCTCAGCTTCGAGCTCTACTGGCACTGCTCAGCTTCAGTATTATCTAGCAAAGCCCAGCTCTGAGCCACGGCAGCCGTGCTCAGCATTGAGCTGAGCCAGCCAAGCTTACCGAGATGCTCTCGCCAGCTCTAGCTGTGGCTTCGCTATTTTCTAGCAAAGCTTAGCTCAGAGCTGTGCTGAAAAAGCTCAGCTCTGAGCTTTGTTATTATCTAGGAAATCCCAGGTTAGAGCTTTGCTTGCTGTGCTCAGCTTCACTATTATCTCAGACAGCTCAGCTCAGGGCTGTGCTAGCCATGCTCAGCTTCAATCTTGTCTAGCAAAGCCCAGCTCTGAGCCCCACTGGCAACCCTCAGCTTCAAAACAGTCTAGCAAAGCCCAGCCTCGAGACACGCAAGCAGTGCTCAGAGCTGAGCCATGCCAGCCGTGCTTACCGAGCCGCGCTAGCCTTGCTCAGCTTCAGTATTATCTAGCAAAGCTCATCTCAGAGCTTTACTAGCAATGCTCAGTTTCGATATTTTATGGGAAAGCTCAGCTTAGAGCTGTGGTAGCAAATCTCAGCTTCGATATTATCTGGCAAATCTCAGCTCAGTTCTGTACTAACAATGGTCACTTTCGATATTATCTAGGAAAGCTCAGCTCAGAGATTTGCTAGCAATGCTGAGCTTCAGTACTGTCTAGGAAATCCGAGCTCACTGAGCCATGGTAGCAAAGCTCAGCTGCAATATTACCTATAAAAGCGCAGCTTAGATTTGTCTTAAGCATGCTCGTGCTTGAGGTTTTCTAGGAAAGCCGGGTTTGAGCCGGGCAAGCTGTGTTCAGCTTTAAGCTTTGCAGCTTTGATCTTATCTAGAAAAGCTCAGCTCAGAGCTGTGCCAGCCTTGCTTGGGCTTGAGCTTTTCTAGGAAAGCCAGGTTTTAATCATGCAAGCTCTTCTTAGATTCAAGCTGTGTTATCAATGCTCAGATTCAATGTTACCTAGAAAGGCCCAGCTTAGAGCTATGCTAGCAATGCTCAGCTTTGATGTTATCTAGAAAAGCTTAGCTTAGAGCCATGCTAGCAATGCTCAGCTTCAATATTACCTGGAAAAGCTCAGCTCAGAGCTGTGCTATCGATCTTCAGCTTCAATACTATCCGGAAAATCTCAGTGCAGAGCTGTTCTATCGATGTTAAGCCTTGATCTTCTGTGGGGAAGCCCAGCTTTGAGCTGTGCAAGCCACATTCAGCTTTGAGCTTGTCTAGGAAAGCCCAGCTTTGAGGTGTGCAAGAGATGCTCTGCTTCAAGCTGTTGTTCTTAGAAAGCTCAGTTTTAAGCCTCACAAGTAATCCTCAGCTTTGACTGTGCCAGCAATGTTCAGTCTTGAGCTTCTCTAGGAAAGTCCAGCTTTGAGCTGTGCAAGCCGTGCTCGGTGTTGAGCTGGTCTAGATAAGCTCACGCTCGAGCTGCTCAAGTGGTTCTCAGCTTCAAGCTTTTCCAGAAAAAGCTCAGCTTTGAGCTTATCTGGGAAAGCCCAGCTTCAAGCTGTTCTTGGAAAGCTCAATTTCAAGCCCTGAAAATGATGCTCAATCTCAAGCTTTTCTAAGAAAGCCCAGCTTTGAGGTGTGCAAGCCAAGCTTAGCCTTAATCTTCTCTAGAAAGCCCTACCCATGCTTGGCTTCAAGCTTGTCTACGGAAGTCCAGCTTTGAGCTGTGCAAGTGGTGCTCAGCTTTAAGCTGTTCTAAGAAAGCCTGGCTTTGAATTGTGTAAGCCATGCTTGGCTGCAAGCCTGTCTAAGAAAGCTGCACAAGCCAAGCTCAGCCTCAATCTTCTCTAGGAAAGCCCTAGAGCTGCAGAAGCAAAGCTTAGCCTTGATCTTCTCTAGGAAAGCCCAGCTTTGTGCTGTGCAAGCCAAGCTCAGCCTTAATCTCTAGGAAACCCCCAGAGCTGTGCAAGCCATGCTTGGCTTCAAGCCTGTCTAGGAAAGCCCAGCTTTAAGCTTTGCTCACAATGGTCAGCCTCAAGGTTTTCTAGGAAGTCCAGGTTTAAGCCTTGCCCAGCCTTAGGCTGCCACTGGTTGCAACAGCAGCCCCGCACCCTCCCCAGCAGCACCCCCTCAGGACCCCAAAGCATCTCCCCCCAAAAAAGAGACCCCCCGCAAAGCAGAGCTGACCCCAAAAGCNCGGGGAGCGGGGTGGGGTGTGGGGGGGGGATCCCCACAGAATATGGGTGCGTGCCGCCGTGACGTCAGACGGGGGTTAGGGGTGGTGGTGGTGGTGGGGGGTTAGGCTCGGTTTTGGGGTGAGAAACCCGTCTAGGAGGAAATTCTCGCGCCCCGACGAACTTCCCCTTCTGGCGGTGACCTTTCCCCCGGCGCTTTCACATCGTCTTTCGGCGAGACCGCTTCCCCCTCCCCAAGTCCCGGCTTGGGGACGGGCCGAATGCGGCCACCGGGCGTCCAATGAGGGGGGGCGGTCAATACCACCCCCCCCCCAAAAAAAAATGGGGTTCTTCTCCTTCGCAGTCAAAGCCAGCAATCCCGTCATCTACCCGCTGATCTCCTGCTGCGACGAATGCAAGGAAAACGCCACCTTCGGCTGCTTCATCAGCGACTTCTTCCCCCAGCCCGTCACCGTCACGTGGGTTCCCAGCGTCCAAGGAGGCAGCAAGACCTTCCCGGCCTTACAGAGCAGCAACAGCATCTATAAGCTCAGCTCCGACATCACCGTCCCCGCCAAAGGCCTGGACAGCAAGAACTTCCAGTGCAAGGCGTACCACAGCGCCACCGGAAAAACCGTCACCAAGGACATCCCAGGTGAGAAGGGTGACGGGGACTCGCTCCCAGCCTTGCGGGAGGTCGTGGACATCTCCTAGGTGGGTTGGCTTCGCTCCCAGCCTTGATCCCAGCCTTGGGTGAGGTCTTGGTGGACAGCTAGACAGGTTGGCGTTGCTCTCGGCCTTGATCCCAGCCTTGGGTGAGGTCTTGGTCAACTCCTAGATGGGTTGGTGTTGCTCCAAGCCTTGTGTGAGGTCTTGGTGGACACCTAGACTGGTTGGTGTTGGCCCAAGCCTTGATCCCAGCCTTGGATGAAGTCTTGGTGGACACCTAGACAGGTTGGCTTTGCCCCCAACCTTGATCTCAGCCTTGGATGAAGTCTTGGTGGGCACCTAGACTGGTTGGTGATGGCCCCAACCTTGATCCCAGCCTTGGATATTGGCTTGGTGGACACCTAGACTGGTTGGCGTTGGCCCAAGCCTTGATCCCAGCCTTGGATATTGGCTTGGTGGACACCTAGACTGGTTGGTGATGGCCCCAACCTTGATCCCAGCCTTGGATATTGGCTTGGTGGACACCTAGACTGGTTGGTGATGGCCCCAACCTTGATCCCAGCCTTGGATATTGGCTTGGTGGACACCTAGACTGGTTGGTGATGGCCCCAACCTTGATCCCAGCCTTGGATGAGGTCTTGGTGGACACCTTGACGGGTTGGCGTTGGCCCAAGCCTTGATCCCAACCTTGGATGAGGACTTGGTGGACTCCTAGACGGGTTGGCGTTGTCCCAAGTCTTGCTCCCAGGTCTTGGTGGACACCTAGGTGGGTTGGTGTTGTTCCCAGTCTTGTTTGACATCCTGGTCAACACCTAGACAGGTTGGCTTTGCCCCCAGCCTTGATCCCAGCCTTGCATAAGGTCTTGGTCAACTCCTAGATGGGTGGGTGTTGCTCCCAACGTTATTTGAGGTCTTGGTGGACAACTTCATGGGTTGGCTTTGCCCCCAACCTTGATCCCAGGCTTGGATGAAGTCTTGGTGGACACCTAGACTGGTTGGTGGTGGCCCCAACCTTGATCCCAGCCTTGGATGAAGTCTTGGTGGACACCTAGACGGGTTGGCGTTGGCCCAAGCCTTGATCCCAGCCTTGGATGAGGTCTTGGTGGACAACTTCATGGGTTGGCTTTGCCCCCAACCTTGATCCCAGCCTTGGATGAAGTCTTGGTGGACAACTTCATGGGTTGGCTTTGCCCTCAGCTTTGATCCCAGCCTTGCATGATGTCTTGGTCAACTCCTAGGTGCTGAGGTTTGTTGCCCCATTGAACCTCCAACGGTAAAGCTCCTGAGCGACCCAAACAAATACCACGACAATCAGCTGGTCCTGCTGATGTGCCTCGTTGAGGGGAGAGAAGCCAGCAACAGCCAGGTGCAATGGCTGAAGAACCACGACGCGGTCAACCTGAAGCAGGAGGTCTACAGCTGTGCCCAGTGCTCCAACAACAAGAACACCTTTACGAGCCAGGTCAACGTCACCACGAGCGACTGGGAAGCCGGGGCGGAGTTTTCCTGCAAAGTGACCAATCCGGCGCTGAAGGATCCCGTCACCGCCAACATCAGCACTTTCTGCTCAGGTGAGGTTGAGGAAACCGCCGCGGTTGGCCGGATGTCGGAGAGGGTCGGATGGTTGGTCGGCTTCGGAGGCGGTCGGGTTTGGACGCGCAGGCGGGTGGATGGTTGGATGATTGGTTGAGGGGGGTGATGGAAAACCAGCCGGTTGATTGGTTGGAGAACGGAGGAGGTGGACGGTCGGGAGGAAGGGATGGGTGGGTGAGGTGGTTGAGCTGGACCTACCAGGTGGTCGAGGTGGACGTGGAGGGATGGATGGGTGGAGAACCAAACGCCGGCTTAACCCTCCCGTGACCCCCCGCGATGCCGCCGGAGGAGAAGGTGCCACACCAGGACGGTGGTGGCCGCCGAGGGCGGGGACGTGGCTTTTGGGGCTAAACCGGTTGATTTTGGACAGAAATCGTTGAGGTTTGAGCCAAAAAACCTTAGAAAAGGGCGCGGTAGAAAAATTTTCTTGAAAGTCGCCAAAAATCGCTGCAAACCCCTTTAGTTTTTGGCGGGGAGGGCGAGCGGATGGGGCCAATCGGACGAGCGAATTTGGCGTCCGCCGAAGCCTAAGATCCGCCCACTCAACGCCGCTCCCCCCCCGCCCCCAACCCCAACCAGATTGCAAACCGATGGTGACGGTCACCATCCTCCCCCCGTCGCTGGAGGACCTTTACCTCATCCACAACGGCAGCATCACGTGCGTGGCGACCAATCTAAAGTCTGCGACGGGCACAAATTTCTCCTGGAGGCGGGATCAAGGCAAACCCTTGGATGTGGTGCCGGGAAAACCGGAAAAGCTGCAGAACGGGCTCTACCGCCTCACCAGCACCCTGAAGATCTGCGCCGAGGAGTGGAACTCTGGGGAGACGTTCACCTGCACCGTCCAGAGCCCCGAACTCAACGAGCCAATCACCAAATCTATTAAAAAAGACATAGGTAGGCGCCCGTCCCTTTTCTCCCGCCCCCCAAATCCCGCCCTCCGAGGCCCGGCGTGGGAGGCGACGGGTCTCTTTCCAGCATGGTGTCCACCGAGAAGGGATCCGGCAGGGTTTTGGCAAGGGAAGGCCAGTTTTAGGCAAGTCGAAGCAGCTGACTGGAAAAGTCGAGTCTACTGGGCTGGTCTACTGGGAGAGTACTGGAAGAGGCCGGTCTACTGGAAGGGTCTAGTCTACCGGAAGGAATTTGTCCACTGGAAGAGTCTTCTCCATTGGAGAGGTCAACTGGGAGGGTCTACTGGAAGGGTCTAGTCTACTGGAAGGGTTTAGTCTACTGGGAGAGCCAATTGAGCTAGTCTACTGGAAGGGTCTAGTCTACTGGGAGAGCCAACTGAGCTAGTCTACTGGAAAGGTCTAGTCTACTGGAAGGGTTTAGTCTACTGGAAGGGTCTAGCCTACTGGGAGAGCCAACTGAGCTAGTCTACTGGAAGGATCTTGTCTACTGGAAGGGTCTAGCCTACTGGGAGAGCCAACTGAGCTAGTCTACTGGAAGGATCTTGTCTACTGGAAGGGTCTAGCCTACTGGGAGGGCCAACTGAGCTAGTCTACTGGAAGGATCTTGTCTACTGGAAGGGTCTAGCCTACTGGGAGGGCCAACTGAGCTAGTCTACTGGAAGGATCTTGTCTACTGGAAGGGTCTAGCCTACTGGGAGAGCCAACTGAGCTAGTCTACTGGAAGGATCTTGTCTACTGGAAGGGTCTAGCCTACTGGGAGAGCCAACTGAGCTAGTCTACTGGAAGGATCTTGTCCACTGGAAGGGTCTAGCCTACTGGGAGGGCCAACTGAGCTAGTCTACTGGAAGAGGCCAGCCTACTGGAAGGGTCAGGCCTACTGGAAGGGTCTAGCTTACTGGGAGGGCCAGCTGCACCAGCCTACTGGAGGAAGTCAGCCTGCTGGGCGAGCTGTGTCCCTCCCACCACCCCTGACCTTCTCTTGCGCCCACCCCGCAGCCGTCTCCGTGAAGGCACCTTCCGTCTACGTCTTCCCGCCACCGGCCGAGGAACTGGCCCGTCAGGAGATGGCCACCTTGACCTGCCTGGCCTCGGGCTTCCGTCCCAGCGACATCCTGGTGACCTGGACCCAACAGGATCGTCCCGTGTCCCCAAGTAGCTTCATCACCTTTGATCCGAAGGCGGAAGGAGATACCTACACGGTGTACAGCATGTTGAGCGTGCCGGCAGCCGACTGGCAACGGGGCGACACCTTTGCCTGCGTGGTCGGCCACGACGGCATCCCCTTGAACTTCGTGCAGAAGAACTTGGATAAGACCATCGGTAAACCCACCGCCGTCAACGTTTCGGTGGTCCTCGCCGACTCCGACGTCACCTGCTACTGAGCTTGGCTGGGACGGGGAGGCGGGAACGCGTTGTAATTTCGCATCCGAATAAAAACCGAATCCCAAAAAAAAAAAAAAAAAATCAAAAGAAAACCAAAAAACCCAAATTCGAACCCGTTATCGTGACGCAACGTGCCGACGCCGGGCTTGGGTGGGGTTGGCTTCATCCGGCGCGTCCCTCCCCTCTAAAAAAAAACCAACCCCTCCTCTTCCTCACCGGATTTATCGTAATTAGGGTTGGGGCGAATGAAGCGGGGCGGGAGATGCCGGGAATTCTTCCTGCCTCCGGTGAAAGACGGGCGGAGGTGGCTTCACCGGGAAGGTCGAGGTCGGTGGGAGGGCGCGATTGGACAACCCGGCGGGACAGGAGACGCCTCCTGGCAAACCACGCCCCTCCTTGTCCGGCCCCGCCTCCAAAAGAGGGAAATTCCCCCCCACCCCTGAAAAAAAAAGGGAATTTTTCATCCTAATAATCAGGCGAATTCACCCAATGGCGCGGCTCGAAGAGAAAGAGCGGGTTTTCCCGTCATTTTGGGCGATTTCTGGTGGGGTTTGGGGGGGGAGGGTGGAAAACGGGTGGAAAAAGGGCTTTTTGCGGCGTGCACCGAAAATCCTCGTGGACCCTTCACTTGCGGGACAATTTAGGCCAAGGATTGGGTGGAAAATGGGTGGAAAATGGGTAGAAAATGGGTGGAAACGGGGTTTTTTGCTGCGTGCACCAAAATATTCTGCACCCCCTTTGCTTCTCAGCGAGGTTTTGCACGAGGATTCGGTGGAAAATGGGTGGGAAAAGGGTTTTTTGCTGCATTCACCAAAAATCCACGTGGCCCCTTTGCTCACAGCAGGGTTTTCACAAGGTTTGGGTAGAAAAATGGGTGGAAAATGGGTGGAAATGGGTTTTTTTGCTGCGTGCACCAAAATATTCTGCATCCCTTTGCTTTTCAGTGAGGTTTTGCACGAGGATTCGGTGGAAAATGGGTGGGAAAAGGGTTTTTTGCTGCATTCACCAAAAATCCACGTGGCCCCTTTGCTCACAGCAGGGTTTTCACAAGGTTTGGGTAGAAAAATGGGTGGAAAATGGGTGGAAATGGGGTTTTTGCTGCGTGCACCAAAAAATCCTGCACCGCAATTGCTTTACAGGAAGGTTTTGGACAAGTTTTGGGTGGAAAAAGGGCTTTTTGCTCCATGCACCGAAAATCCTCGTGGACCCTTTGATTTGCAGCAGGTTTTTCCACGAGGATTGGGTAGAAAATGGGTGGAAACGGGGTTTTTTGCTTCGTGCACCAAAGTATTCTGCACCCCCTTTGCTTCTCAGTGAGGTTTTGCACGAGGATTCGGTGGAAAATGGGTGGGAAAAGGGTTTTTTGCTGCATTCACCAAAAATCCACGTGGCCCCTTTGCTCACAGCAGGGTTTTCACAAGGTTTGGGTAGAAAAATGGGTGGAAAATGGGTGGAAATGGGTTTTTTTGCTGCGTGCACCAAAATATTCTGCATCCCTTTGCTTTTCAGTGAGGTTTTGCACGAGGATTCGGTGGAAAATTGGTGGGAAAAGGGTTTTTTGCTGCATGCGCCGAAAATCCTGCACCACAGTTGCTTTACAGGAAGGTTTTAGACAAGGATTGGGTAGAAAATGGGTGGAAAAAGGGTTTTTTGCTGCATTCACCGAAAATCCACGTGGCCCCTTTGCTTTGCAGGGGGTTTTTACACAAGGATTGGGTGGAAAATGGGTGGAAACGGGGCTTTTGCTCCATGCACCGAAAGTCCTTGTAACCCCCTTGCTTGGAGGAGATTTTTGGACACGAATTGGGTGGAAATGGGGTTTTTTTTGCTGCATGCACTGAAAATCCTCGTGGTCCCTTTGCCTTGNGTCTAGCCTACTGGGAGAGCCAACTGAGCTAGTCTACTGGAAGGATCTTGTCCACTGGAAGGGTCTAGCCTACTGGGAGGGCCAACTGAGCTAGTCTACTGGAAGAGGCCAGCCTACTGGAAGGGTCAGGCCTACTGGAAGGGTCTAGCTTACTGGGAGGGCCAGCTGCACCAGCCTACTGGAGGAAGTCAGCCTGCTGGGCGAGCTGTGTCCCTCCCACCACCCCTGACCTTCTCTTGCGCCCACCCCGCAGCCGTCTCCGTGAAGGCACCTTCCGTCTACGTCTTCCCGCCACCGGCCGAGGAACTGGCCCGTCAGGAGATGGCCACCTTGACCTGCCTGGCCTCGGGCTTCCGTCCCAGCGACATCCTGGTGACCTGGACCCAACAGGATCGTCCCGTGTCCCCAAGTAGCTTCATCACCTTTGATCCGAAGGCGGAAGGAGATACCTACACGGTGTACAGCATGTTGAGCGTGCCGGCAGCCGACTGGCAACGGGGCGACACCTTTGCCTGCGTGGTCGGCCACGACGGCATCCCCTTGAACTTCGTGCAGAAGAACTTGGATAAGACCATCGGTAAACCCACCGCCGTCAACGTTTCGGTGGTCCTCGCCGACTCCGACGTCACCTGCTACTGAGCTTGGCTGGGACGGGGAGGCGGGAACGCGTTGTAATTTCGCATCCGAATAAAAACCGAATCCCAAAAAAAAAAAAAAAAAATCAAAAGAAAACCAAAAAACCCAAATTCGAACCCGTTATCGTGACGCAACGTGCCGACGCCGGGCTTGGGTGGGGTTGGCTTCATCCGGCGCGTCCCTCCCCTCTAAAAAAAAACCAACCCCTCCTCTTCCTCACCGGATTTATCGTAATTAGGGTTGGGGCGAATGAAGCGGGGCGGGAGATGCCGGGAATTCTTCCTGCCTCCGGTGAAAGACGGGCGGAGGTGGCTTCACCGGGAAGGTCGAGGTCGGTGGGAGGGCGCGATTGGACAACCCGGCGGGACAGGAGACGCCTCCTGGCAAACCACGCCCCTCCTTGTCCGGCCCCGCCTCCAAAAGAGGGAAATTCCCCCCCACCCCTGAAAAAAAAAGGGAATTTTTCATCCTAATAATCAGGCGAATTCACCCAATGGCGCGGCTCGAAGAGAAAGAGCGGGTTTTCCCGTCATTTTGGGCGATTTCTGGTGGGGTTTGGGGGGGGAGGGTGGAAAACGGGTGGAAAAAGGGCTTTTTGCGGCGTGCACCGAAAATCCTCGTGGACCCTTCACTTGCGGGACAATTTAGGCCAAGGATTGGGTGGAAAATGGGTGGAAAATGGGTAGAAAATGGGTGGAAACGGGGTTTTTTGCTGCGTGCACCAAAATATTCTGCACCCCCTTTGCTTCTCAGCGAGGTTTTGCACGAGGATTCGGTGGAAAATGGGTGGGAAAAGGGTTTTTTGCTGCATGCGCCGAAAATCCTGCACCACAGTTGCTTTACAGGAAGGTTTTAGACAAGGATTGGGTAGAAAATGGGTGGAAAAAGGGTTTTTTGCTGCATTCACCGAAAATCCACGTGGCCCCTTTGCTTTGCAGGGGGTTTTTACACAAGGATTGGGTGGAAAATGGGTGGAAACGGGGCTTTTGCTCCATGCACCGAAAGTCCTTGTAACCCCCTTGCTTGGAGGAGATTTTTGGACACGAATTGGGTGGAAATGGGGTTTTTTTTGCTGCATGCACTGAAAATCCTCGTGGTCCCTTTGCCTTGTAGCAGGTTTTTGCACGAGAATTGGGTGGAAAATGGGTGGAAATAGGGCTTTTGCTTCATGCACCAGAAAATCCTGCACCCGTTTGCTTTGCAGCAGGGTTTTAGCAAGAATTGGGTGGGAAAAGGGCTTTTTGCTGCAGGGACCAGAAATCCCCGGGGCCCCTTTGCTCGCAGCAGGTTTTTGGATGAAGATCGGGTAGAAAACGGGTGGAAAATGGGGGGTTTTGTGGCTTGCACCAAAAATCCTCGTCGTCCCTTTGCTTTGCAGTAGGTTTGTGGACAAAAATTGGGGAGAAAACAGGTGGAAATGGGTTTTTTTGCTGCACGCACCAAAAATCCTCGTGGTCCCTCCGCTTTCATACCGGGTTTTCAGAGATGGGACACGGGGGTCCCATCCCCCCCCCACTGAAGCCTTCCTCTCGCCCTCCCACCCCTCCCCAGATTGCGTCGTGGTGACGGTGGGCGAGGAGACGCAACCCGAGGCGGAGGAAGACGCCACCGACCTCTGGACAGCCGTGACCTTCGTCGTCCTCTTCCTCCTCAGCCTCTGCTACAGCACCGGCGTCACCCTCTTCAAGGTAACCAGGCACGCAAACGACTCGGGGCGGGGGGGGGAGTAATTAAGGCTGATTAATTAAGTCTCGGTGTCTCTCCCAGGTGCTGTGACCGTCGTGGAAGGGTGAAGACCCTGGTCCTTGGGCGTCCCCTCCCTTCCCCCCTTGGGCGAGTGGTGCCGGGGGGGGGGGGGGGGG
>WEKW01018490.1:254989-268118 GCA_013389905.1 Sula dactylatra | reverse complement strand
TTATTAAAACATAGAGTTTGCATATATTTTATACTTACAGTTTATTTTCTATAGCAAAATGTTGTGCAAGTTTTGCATTTCACATAATTTTGTGTTTAATTGTGGTCTGAAAATGCTGATGTATCTCAACCCAACAATTGTACTAAAATATTATCTAAGAGATTCTCTGAATATAACTGTATGGAATGCTTTATTTCTGTTTGGTATAGATAACAGTAAGAAAAAAAATAAAAAATCAAAATTAAAAAGGGGCCACAGAGTGGAACCTATTAATGCAGAGGACACTGTTCCCAAAAATCCTACACCACCAGCAGCTCTTCCACCAGGTAAGTGTGCTATCAAACAATAATCGATGTCTTAATTTGTGGTTATTAATCCCTTAAAATATTCACTTGTGAATGATGAAACTGGAATGGTCTTCATACAGAGATATGCTACTAAACCTTACTCCCTAGGAAATCTTTGATGCAGTTTCCCACTTCATGGTATGAACTTTCAGTAGTATTGATTTGATGTATTCCATGGGGAAAGATGTTGTTATTTTCACAAATAAGAGTCAGAAACTTGACTATTGACTGATGAAAAAGTGATTAAAAATAGCAATATTTTTAAGGGTAAGTCAGTTTATTTTTAAAGTATTCAATCATTATTCATCACATATACAATATATTTCATACTTTTGCCATTTCTAAATGCTTTGATTTCTCCCAAAGAGAACTGGCTTCTGTACTTTTCATCAGAATCAATTGCAGTCTTGGTGTGTTTTGACTGTCTTTGTTTTCCTTTAGTTGGCTGGGGAACTCCCAAACTTAATAGACTTGGAAAACTTGAGCCTCTTGGTGAAACACATCATGCTGGTAATTGAAAATATTTTGGGTTTTGTACTTTTTTAAAGCACTCTCCATTGTTCATTCACTTCTACATTCATTTCATTCTTAATCCTTTTTTAATTTCTTAATGCCAATTTTCATTGACTAAAAGCTAACCCTTTTGCTTAGTAGAAAGCATCTTTTTGATTTTTCAAGTCTTATTTATTTTTTTACCAAAAAGAATAAGTTCTCTTAGATTCCCTCATGAGAAACTGAAGTGGCACAGAACATCAGAAGCTGTTAACAATCTGAAGTTATCTGCACAGCAGCATGTACCTAAATAGTATAATGTGCCATATAACACAGTAACAGGACCAGTTACTTTAAGAGTCCAAACACATCCTGCATTCAAAATAAAAGTTTCAAAGTATATTTCTATTGTCCATGTGTAGACAGTTCATCATTATCTGATGCAATGGGGACAGGAGTTGGGTTACCTGAATACTGGAGGAAGTATGAGGTATGCAGCAGAGAGGATACTTCAGAAACACCTAAGCAGGACTGCAGAGAACCAACAGGGCTTATTAATTTGGGATCCATAGTGGCTCTTCCACATCCAGGCTGGTTCTGCACTAAGCTGCCTGTTTGTTTCCACACTGATCTTATGATCTAATCTGGAAGTACAAATTGCTTTGCAATACTGAACCCAAATGGGCCCCACGTATTTCTGTAGTTCTGTGAACTGTAGCCCACCTCCAGCTGAATTTGCTGTGTGTAAGCTGACTCCTTGTGATGCCTCCTGAGCTAGTCTCACATTTCTTCTATCCACCGCTACTGTTCCCATATGGTTCTAAAAGCAAGGTCTGTAAGATTTTTGTCATTGATTTGGGGGTGTTTTCTTGTGAGGAGGAAAGCTGAAGACATGTGGCACCTCTGAATTAAGAGCATTATGTTAGCAACTCCAAATGAGGGATGGCAATCCCAGCTATGATGAAAAGCCCAACATAAATTTGATTGCAGAAGTGAGACTTCCAGCTGAAAACTAGGTTATTGGTCTGCAAGGAGAGCTGTCAGTCATAAAGCTGGGGACCTGCTGCTTTACCTGAAGAGCCAGTGTCCCTGAAAGTTCACAAACTGATAGGAGAAATAAGTTTAATAACTGGAAATGTCAAGGCGTAGTAGACAGATTCTTGATTTCTCTCTTCAATAATGACTATTTTCTATTTTTGGAAGACCATGGAAGATTGTTTTTCATATGCTCACATTGCGTCTTTTTCTCAGTTTTAGACAATAATTTCTTCATTTTTATTACATTTTTGTTTTTCAAATTTTGAAAAGCTAAGTGGAGACATCTGGAATAATATGAGAGGAGGATAACCAAACTAAAGCAATGGGAACACTTATACAAATCGAACAAAGAGAACATAAACTGAGGAACGAACTTACAGAGAAAGGAGCTCAGTGTGGCTGTAGTGACCCTTGAGCTTAACCCTGACTTGAATTGGTCGTACTGCTATCATGTAGTACAGCACCATGTGGGCATACCTGCTAAAGTTCTGAAGCACAGAACATGGAGCTGCTCTGCCAAAGAATCAAAAGATGCCTAAAAGGGAATTAAGATCTCTTATTTTCACAGGAGCGTAATTCATGTGCATAAAATCTAATTTAATCATAAAAACAATTTGCTTTTTTTTTTTTAAGGCACATAGAGAGAAGGCAGCAAGAAAGAAAAGCCAGATGAAAAGGTAGGGAGGGGAAGAAAGGGAAGGAGTGATACTCAATTTTTATCTGTGCATAAGGGAGGTGTTGCATTTTGTAGCAAGAGTATGGGTGGGGAAAGAGGAAACAAACCACTTAAGCTAAGTTCCCTACTCACAGGTATGTAAGTCAGTAACCTGGGATCTGTGTTAATTTAGTCCACTTGTAAAATAAGGGTAATAAAGTATTTTGGAATGTAACAATGGCAAAGATGTTGGTAGGGTAATGATCTCTTGACCAGAGGTGTAAACACTGAGATCAGAGGAAACTTGGAGTGCTCAGAACTTTGCAGCTGAATTCAAGACATTGTGTGCTCTTTGCCGAGAATTGTTTTTTTCAGGAATTTTGAGACACTCACAAGATTCATATAAATACAGAAAATCCTGAGAAAGCAAGAAAACATCTATTAGGAAAGCACTATTTATAAATGAAAAAAAAGCTCTCCGAACACATGGCCCAGCATTGTTAAACCTTTAGTTAGGTCCTGATATCAAAGAGCATCAGTTACTTATTTTGCTTAAAGCAGTTGTTTTTTTACTCAGACCATTTGAGAGCCATAGAATCCTTTAGGTTGGAAAGGACCCTTAAAATCATCTTGCACTGATTTTAGGTTGCCATCTGACCTTGCCCATTTTCTGTCATGCAACAGTGTTTTTCAATGAGTTTTTACATATTTACATATTCTGATACACCAGAAGGCTGTGCTGCCATTCAGTGAGACCTGGACAGGGTGGGGAGCTGGACCAAGGAGAACCTCATGAAATTCAACTAGAGCAAGTGTAGGATCCTGCACCTGTGGAGGAACAACCCCATGCACCGGTACAGGCTGGGGGTTGACCTGCTGGAAGGCAGCTCTGCTGAGAAGGACCTGGCAGTGCTGGAGGACAGCAAGGTGACCATGAGCCAGCAATGTACCCTTGTGGCCAAGGCGGCCAACGTTATCCTGGGGTGCATTAAAAGGAGGGTGGCCAGCAGGTCAAGGGAGGTTATCCTTCCCCTCTATTCCGCCCCAGCGAGGCCACACATGGAGTACTGCATCCAGTTCTGGGCTCTCCAGGTCAAGAAAGACGGGGAACTACTGGAGAGAGTCCAGCGGAGAGCTACAAAGATGATCAGGGGACTGGAGCATCTCTCTTGTGAGGAAAGGCTGAGAGACCTGGGTTTGTTTAGCCTGGACAAGAGAAGACTGAGGGGGGATCTTATCAGTGCTTATAAATATCTAAAGGGTGGATGTCAAGAGGATGGGGCCAGACTCTTTTCAGTGGTGCCCAATGACAGGACAAGGGTCAATGGGCACAAACTGGAACACAGGAAGTTCCACCTGAATATGAGGAAAAACTTCCTTACTTTGAGGGTGAGAGAGCAGTGGAACAGGCTGCCCAGAGAGGTTGTGGAGTCTCCTGCTCTGGAGACATTCAAAACCCACCTGGACGTGGTCCTGTGCACCCTGCTCTGGGTGTACCTGCTCAAGCATGGGCTTGGATGAGATGATCTCCAGAGGTCCCTTCCAACCATTCTGTGATTCTTTGATATTTTGCAGAGAACCTGCTCCTGCTTGGAAACTCACTGCAATTTTCCTAAGACCAGTGGAGCCCACCTTTGATTCATTTTTAGAATATTCCCTGAACTGCATCTTTCTGAAAACCAACTTCTTTTTGGCTGTCCCTTTGGCAGAGAGATAAATCAATTTTGATTTTCTTTTTTCCCCAGCTTTGCCCAAAATTCACTGTAAAGGTGGTTTAAAAAGTTTTTCAGTTTCAACCTTTGTGAAATAAAAAAGCCTGGTTTCCTTATTGGTTTCATAATTCATTGATATAAATGTATTGAAGGCACAATTTGCAGTGAAAGCTTAAAGTATTTTTTTTTTTTATTTCCTTTAGCTGGGACTTTAGTAAGACTTTCTTTCCTGTGGGTTTTTTGGATTCTCTGAAGTGCACTGTTTTCTGTAGCAATACTGCATTCTGCTGAACAATTTGCTTGGACAAATTTTTTTTGGCCAAGTGGCTGAAAAGTCTTTGTATACGGGCCAAATGAGCACCCATCTTCACTTAGACCAGCCTGTAAAGCCTTAATTCCAGTAGGATGCCCAGTAGATGCTTTTGTCAGGACTCCAGATAAAATTGTTAGTGTCCGTAAGAGCAAGGAAAGAAAAAAGTATTTAACAGTCTGGTTTTAAAATGTTAAGGAGCCTTGGTTATGCATAGATGTTGTTTTCTGGAGTACTCTCAAAGTCTATGTCCAAGAGTGTATCAAGGAAACATTTGGTAGCTCCTCAATGTAAATCCAGAAACACCCTTAAGTTTCAAAGCAGATATGACTTTTTGTAGTGTTGATTTCTGCTAATCCATGGAAAAACACAGGAACAGGTGTTTTTCAGTATTCCCATGCATTCTAGTACAGGTCTTTGTCAGTTAGGATAGCAGTTGTTCCTTTGTTTTGTCTTAAAATTGATTTTTTTGAAAGTGTCACAGATATGTGGTAGACCTTGCTGCTGCAATATACAAAATCAGCGTAGTGTGAGGTTGAAACAACCTCCAAAGGTCTGGTTTTCAATGCTAGGTGTTCTCAGAGACATAAATCTGTGTTAATGATTTAATGTGGAAACTGAAAAATTTAAGTGCTAGTGAGTAGGCTTTTTAGTGTATATATATTGCATCATTTTTGTGTCATTCTTAGGAGAGAACATTATGTTGGATGTTTAGGCAGAGTTAACAGGCAGTAGAGTCAATTATATAAAAATTTAATTATACACTTATTTTCACTAAAGACTGCAATTTTTCAAGTCATGCTAATGATTCTAGCACAACACTAGGTAATGAGTGTCTGCTTATTGTCACTGGAGGATACATTTGCAAGAATGATAGACCTCTCATTATAGGAGGTAAAATTGCCAGCCAGTCCTGAAGTTGCTTGCCAGACCTCAAGAAACTGACTAATAAAAACATCCATTGTACAGGTTTTCATTTACCCTATAATCATTTGTTGCAGTTTTGTTGCTTTTCACGTGCAGCTGTAACACTGAATTAGCTCTATTCAAATCAAACGATTTACAGCAATAAGATAAAAGTGTTACTTTACTGATTAAATGTAAGGATAACTAAAACCTTGATCCTATAGACATGTACATGTATTCTTAGAGTAATGTAACCCAACTTGTTTGCTTTTGTTAATTTTAGCACAGGAATGCAATTTTAATACAAGTTATTGCATACATAGAACAAGTGGAATGTATTTTTCTTGGAAAATTATGATTTTTTAAAGCTGAATTTTGCGTTGGCAAGCCATCAAGGCTTTGTTGGGGAGGAGATTGTCTGTATAAATGAAACTGAGATTTGAATGCTTCAAAAAGCTGCTTTTATTTTTTCTGATTTCTACCTGTTTCCTCTTACCATATTTCATGATATTACTTCGCTTGTGAAATGCTTTGCATGTACCAGTCTGCATGGTTTTTTTCTTTTATATCAATGACAAATGTCTGAGAATACTTGTTATTCTCTTCTGGTGTACTTAATAACTTTGTCTTGAACAATTTTACTACTTTAAACTTTTTATTGACAAAAGGAAATGTTGCACTTTCATCTAAAAATTCTTAATATAGTTCTTTGGAAAAGTTAGTATGACTTTCAAGATAGATGCCATGCATAAATGGTCCCAAAATTTTGGATGCTGCGTAGCATTACCGTCACTTAAAACTTCATTGCAATGCAGACTTAACTACAGTAACATTCAAATTTTGATACTTCATTTTTTCAGTTGTTATTGGTACACTTTGGGTGTCTCATTTCCTATTTTTAGGGATGTTTACAGATTACCTTTGGGCTTGATCTTGCAAATGCTGACGCACGTATAACAAAATGTAATCAAAACCTGTTTTGGCCAATACACCTCCAGACATTAATTAGCACTATGTCTGAAAGTTGCTTGTAGGAATTAGCTCTAAACTTGTAGGCTACCTAGCTTTCATTAAGGAAACAAGAATTTACCTTATTTAAAGAGCCTTTAAACGAGGGAGATGTTAAATAACAGATTAATGTGTTTTTCTTCTCTGGCATTTCTTACACAGATTTCTATGGAAAGCCTCTGCCGCCGCTGACTATACGCCAAAGACCCAACAGTGATACCCATGATGTCATTGCTTAACTGAATCAAAAATAGCATTTAAAATACAGTATAAAAAAAATATCGGAAACGTTTTTTGCCCTTGAAGGAAAATTTTAAAAATGACAGTCTGTCAGCTGTTGCAAAATAACTTGATGACAACTAAACATGGAGTTCATTCTATCATACTTAGTTGATCAGACTTTGTCATTTACTTTTCACATCACCAGCTCTTCTTCAGGATTTAGCATGAAATCAAGAAAGGTCTATGTGTCCATGGATGCTCATATGAACACGGTATTGAATGTTTGTTGGGTTTACTTGTGAAAATACATAGCTGTAAACCTGAAGAAAAATACCTTTAAGATCACATACTACCGGATTGTATGTTCTCACCAAGACCTTTCTCCAGGTGCTGCACAGTGGTTGGTATTTTTGCAGCTAATAAATGGTTCTAAAGCATTTTGTAAGATTCATGTACGATAGCGTGAATATAGGAAGGTTATGCAGCAAATATTGAGTATATTTTTCTAACTTTTTATAAAATTATTTGAAAGTTTGAGTGGACACGCATACCTACTACCAGTAAAATGATATCTAGAAAGCATTAGAAAGCTGATAAATGCATACGAGCATGTTTGACTCGTACGTTTCTCTTAGAGTAGCAATACCTCTTACTAGGGATTACACTACCAGATGCGTATTTCGTATTTCTGGCAATCTGAATGGGGAGGAAGGTCAAAAGGGAAGTTTAAGATAAATACATTTTATACAAAATCGCACTATTTGAATTGTTTTATTATGTTTTGTTTTCTTTGTTTTGTTAACTGAGTTTGGCATAGGTAAAAAATGCAGTTGGAAAAACAGAGCTGAATATCATATTGTCTATTACATCGTACAAGAAAATTGCACATAGTGAAAGTTTTGCACTAATTCAGTTATCAGTTTTGATGGAAAACTAGATCAATCAGTATGCATATAAGCTCCAGCACTTTTTAAACTCAATAATACTAAAATACCATCTTGAAAACAAAAGAAACTGCATCATATTTCCATGTAATGTGTTAATTTTACATTTTAAAAAATCCCATAAAAGTGATACAAAACCAACAAGGGTTACAATTGGATATATTTCTATTTAAATGTTCTGTATATGCTGTTCTTCCTCTTATATTGGAGACAACCATTGGTATATTGGGTAAAGGTGTATTGTTATGCCACTTAGTTACAGCAAGTATGAAACCCCCATTCAAAGGTCTTTTGAAGAAGCATTACTTGATGATTTTCTATTACGCTCTCAGTCTTCCATAACATGTTATGACCAAAAGATTTTAGTAGGTGTTAAAACAATGCAATGAATATATTCAGTATTTTGACATTAGAAACCTCTAGCATATACCCCTTACAGCAATGAGTTACACAAATAAACATCTACCATATTAATCAAAATGAAATTATTAACAAAGATTTTTAAAGAGTGTGTTTGAGTGTGTGTGGGGGGGCGTCAGTCTTAAGAGTATTAAGTTTAGAATGGGTGGAGAGGAATATTCCAAGTTTGGTATTTTAGCGTAAGGATGAAACAATCTGTATGTGACTGTCAGTATGAGAATACTTCTGTGGTATTCTAATAGTGTAACATGGATCAGTTTGATTATTCTCAGGATTTAGTCATTGTCACTTCAAACAAACACAATATTAAGTGGGGAGGGGGTTGCTTAAAAGTTTATTTGTGCAATCTCAATCTTACTGTCTTTAGCTATGTTACCACTTTTATTTTTTGGCTTAAAGGCTCTAAATTTGCAGGCTTATTTTTTTACAGCTTCAGTTTCTAGAAATGTATTACCCTTTTATTTTAACACTAGTCTAAAATAAATTAATAGAAGTCTTTATTAAAAAAAAGCTAAATACTGCTGTGGAAACAAATTTGAGAAACTGAAATGGAAGATATTGATACTTATATGTGAAATGTTTATTATGCGTGTTGTGTGTGTGAACACGTGTCAGTTTTGTTTCTGCTTTTAAAATAAATTTTACCAATATGTGACCAAAGTACTAGAAAATGTTTCATACAGTTTTGTTTAATATGCTCTGTAATTATTTACTACAGTAGTTTTTTCAGTAATTTATACTACCTTGACTTTTCACGATGACACTTATGTATAGAATAAAACTAATGCACAGCATCAACAAGTTTCCATATTATCATAAATGTACAATTTTTTGGAGGCAAGTATAGTATAGAGACCTTAGATGGAATCTTTGCCTATTTTTACAACTGCAGTGTGATCCAGTTTAGAATATATTGATAGATTGGCACTAAGTTATAAGTATACATATACATATAAAGCGCTTTGATAGTGCACTTAATATTTGAGAGGTAATAAATTGCACAGTGGTAGGTTGAGAGGTAATAATTATTGCACAGACTACAAGATTTTGTCAGGTTCTGATGCTTTTCTTTGTCAATAACATCATTTTCAAAACCTATCAGTGCATTCGGCTAGGAGTATTTGTACTTAAATACATGAGAGGTAGGTACACAGAAATACGCTACATAAGCAGAACGTCGTGCATTATCTATGTGCAACATTTTAAATACATTTTAGACAAAATGTTTTAAAGGTAAGTTTAAAGGTATCTTCTAAGATAAGGAATAATAATTTTCCTTAGCTGAATTATTGTAAAGGGTAATCTGTGCTTCAAATTAAGTCATTCTCATTGTTATCTTCCTTTTTAGATAAAACCTAGAATCCACGGGACCTTCCTTAGAGATATAAAGGTTTTAATTAAAAAATAATAGCTATAATTGTATTATTAAAGGTAGCTATGTTTGATATCCATTAGGTTTAGTTTCACGCCTGTGACGTGGTATCTCCATGTAAATAATGCTCAGTAAGCGAGGGACACTCATACTGAGGTGAGACAAAAGCACTGCGATTTTAGAGGAAGCTGTTTGATAATATTGTGAGTTTTCTATTTCAATTCCACAGTCCTGATGGAGAACTAGAAAGCTTTAAAAGAATTACCTGCAATAGACAGCTGATGCCAACTTTCTAATGGCCCTCTTATGAGCCCTGCTTACAGGGATCAAGATGGAAGCAGCAAGGCACCCGCAGAGAGGGCCGCGAGGCAAGTGTAACTGGCAATCCTCGAGCACATCAGTCGCCCCGCTGGCTGTCAGTGGGGCCGCAGAAGCCCCTGTGCAACAGGCTGTGAGCCCGTTATCTCTCACTTTCTGGGCTGCGAATTCTGATGAGCTTTATAAAAGCTGTGGTGATGATCCTTTCCTTGAAACCCAAAGAACCGTAACTCTATCCTCTGGAGGCCTGTCTGTCACTTGAAGATGGATTTCTCAGTTTTGCTATTTTAGATGACTTAAAATAAGGTTGCCAGGAGTGGTCTCATGACAATTTTCTTCTCCAGTAGAAACCAGTATATTTCCTGAGAACAGTTATTTTTGCATATAACAATGTCACATTAGAAAAGAATGATTGACAGTAATAAAGCAAGTAGCATAGGCTTTTTTTTTTCTTTAAATAACATTCAAACAGTATTTTTCCCACTAAGGTATTCTAGTTGTAGAATATCAATAGCTTAGTTGAAAGCTTAGTAGTGTAACTTCAAGATGCTACCCACTAGCTTTGCCATACTGTCTCTTAGCTTCCTAGCTTCTGGAATTCATTCAATTTAAAGTACTTTACTATTTTGAACAGAACATATCCCCCACAGTATTTCAATAGATGCATCTGTAAATGGAGCGAGGAACTACCTTTCAAAAGTAAGTGTAATTTGAGACAAGGTTATCTTAGGACAGAAGAATCTTTTCCTTGTTTGGTTGGTTTTGTGAGGGTTTTTGGTGGGGGGGTTGGTTTTTTTCTGTTTTCTCCCCCTACTGTTCACATAAGCTGTACTTTCTTACTTAGGGTTGCTCTGGCAACTGCTCTGTGGTAACAAGATCTATGCTTTCCAGAAGATTTTAGGGAAGTGGACCGTGGAATGGTTAGCAATTTACATATACTCCCCAGTGAATATGAATTTAAGATCATTTCAAATTCTCTTGCTGCTGGGCTAGTGGAAAGATTGAGAGAGGGAAAAGTTGAGTGAGGATGAGTAACAAGAAATAAAGTCCTTGCATCAAGCCAAGTGTGTGGGTTAAACTTGGGAAGACCAACAAAGCCAGGTGAGCCGGAATAAGGTAACCGTGCTACTGAAATAACTATTCATTGGTAAGTGACCAGATAATAGGCTGAAGGACTGAGGAAGAATAGGAGGCTCAGGATTGTGAAGTGTGTACAATACACTTAAAAATTTTCTTCAGAATACAGTAGATTTGGCAGACCTCAAACTGATGCTTAGTCAGTCTTCCCACCATGTTTGCATTTGCTACTGCAAAAAGCAGTGTCCTAAAATTTATCATGCAGAAAAATAGTCTTAAAAATGTTTTCCAAAGCGTACTACATCCCAATGGCATTAATTTACATGATCTTCTAATCTACATATTTCTTAAAAGTCATGCCACCCATGACTTTGATCTCCGTAAAACCTAGCAAGCTTTTGCTAAGTCTGTCCTTATATAACAAGCACAGAGAATATTGTTTGCTTGTGTATTTCTAAATTACTATACAATAATGGTGAAGACTCGATTTGTGCTTGCTCCAGGAAGCTCTGGACACCTGAAACTGAACAGCGGAAGTCACAGTTAACAGCCTGTCTTTTCTGTTCGCTAGGCTTGGAGGATGTTGATGTGCTGGTGGTAGTATTTCTGAATATTGACTCGCTCTTTTTAAGACATTTCATGCATCCTCCACTCTTATAAAGTATCAGGGGACAATAGGGCATACACTGTGTCCCCTTCCTTTGCTTTCCTGAACGCAAGGACGTGCTTAGAAAACACAGGTCTTAAATAAAGTAACTTAAGCTTAAAGGAAGTGTGTTAGCTTAAGAGAATTGTGGACTAAGGTTATAGTGGAGTTGTGGAGACACAATGGATTTTGCAGAAATGAGACGCAGCTTGTGGTTTGTGGTTTAACAGGGCATCTAGGCACACACGTTGTCACTTACCATGGCAAGCGTAGTTGCTTAGGTGACTGAAATCGCATACTTTTGGATTGCTTTTTATAAAGAGGAACAGTAGCCTGCCTTTCAAAATGTACTGAAGTTAATCCCCCAGAGTCAATCCATCTCTTCAGTAGCACACGAGAGAGATACAGGTTGCGGTAGCATTTTTACTGTTTTGTTGCAGTTTGTCTGTGATGGTGGCGTTGCTAGTGAACAAAGAAGTCTTTGCTGCTGATGTGTTGCAGATCTTACTGGTTTCAGACATATTAAGCAACTCTGACAGCACCATCCACGTGTGGAATATAGCCCTAGATTTAGCGGAATTCATTCAGCGTACTTTTTTGTTTATTGGTAAATTCAATTATTGTATGTACTTTCTTGAATGTTACTGGTCTTGGCAGAATTACAGCCGCAGAGAACTGTACTTTTTACACCAGTTTTGTTCTTTATCTGTTGGTACAACCCATTTATCAAAAAGCCTTTCTGGTTTTCTTTCACATTTGCTACACAGGAGGTCTCCATTTTGTCTACTGGCTCTTTGTCAGGATCCCGATTGAAACATTTTTAAATAAGCTTCCAAGTTTGATGGTAATTCGTCTGAGGTTTGCATAAGTGTTCTTAGTCTTCATTAGTCAGTGCCAGAAACTCAAATATTTATCTACATGATAGTACTCCTGCTTTTACCTTTGCACCCCTTTCCAGCCTGGATTTCAGCGGCCGGTTCCGGTGGGCAGAAGCTGTGTGGGCTGCCATGAATTGAAACGACCATCAGACGAACTTGCTGTTTCCACATGGGTTGCTCTTACTGAAGGAGTCGGCAAATGCGGATGGACAATCGAGCTTTTGGGAGAGAGAGGGCAGGTGGTGACTTCGTTTTGTTAGGCCACGTCGACTGCAGCGAGAGGTGGCCAACAAAGCCAGGTGCCCTTTCTCGTAGGAGGAGTTTGCTGGTCTCCCTGGCTCCGTTCAGGTGGAAGCGGTCACAAGAGGAACTGCCCGAGCATTTCGGCAGCCTCAGATCGTAGCGCTGCTGAACCAGTTGCACTTGGCGTGTGGTGCTTCTCCGGGTTACCGTTCCCAGAGAGCGGGTGATTTGAAAACGCGCGCAAGACGTCTGCGTCAGTAACTCCCGAGTTTCTGTCCGTATGTCTTTGCGGCAGCAGCAGGTTAAGCTAGAGCTGCTCTCCAGTCGGGTTTAGAGGAGGCTGCCGAGCGGCTGAACAGCAGTTGCAAACTCCGCGTCAGCCGGGACCAGCCGGGAGCTCGGCGCTGGGAGGAGCCGTTGGCAGAGGCCAGGCGGCGGCTCGGGCGGGCTCTGGGCTGAGGGCCAGCTGACCCGACCCGCTTTCCCTCCCGGAGAGGCAGAGGGGACAGCACAGCCCCCCCCCCGCAAGCCCCACTCACTC
>WEKW01018490.1:135564-254626 GCA_013389905.1 Sula dactylatra | reverse complement strand
CGGGACAGCGGCAAGTGCCGCCGTGAGGCGGCGCCGCGGCCTCGGAGGGGCGGGCACCGGGCCCACGGACGCGCTCTGGTGTTTAGTTAAGAAATCTACAGGCAGCGGGAGTGACTCGGGGCTCCGCGGGTCCCTCAGGTTCTCCCTTCCGATAGTTGGGTGTCTCTGTGCGGGGGGGGATGAGGGGCGGCTGCATGTCCGTGGGAAGGTCACCAGCACCTGGTGTTTCCCTTTGGGGTTTTCCTTCTGAACAGCACAAGTTTCCTTGGAAACCGAAAGTTCATTCTCCCCCAATATAAAATTTTCACAGGCTAAAAAAAAAAAAACAAACCAAAGAGTATAGCTGATTTTTTTTTTTTTTCCTAATTCCTGGAATAAATTAGCTATTGCAGTGCTTTGTGGCTTAACTCCAGCTGAGTTCCACAACGATTCCAATGAATTTCTTTCTTTTAGTCAAGGTCGTGGGTACATCTTGGCAGAGGCGATCATAATCGTGCCGTGCTTGTTTTGCTCCTGGTATATTAGGGTGCCAGGATCCACTAGTGGGTACGGAGGAGTGTTGTCAGCGAGCTTTGAATGACCTTTTCATAGGTAGGGAAAAAGAAAGTACGCTAGCTTAACTTGTTCGTTCTCTGAAATTTCTGTTATGCCTTGATCGCGTGTGTGATGTGACCCTGATGTTTAAGCAGCCTAATACCACTGATGCTAAGTTGATTTAAATTGATAAAATGTTCTTTTAATAATTCTAGTGAGAACTAGGGAGGGTTTAATTTGTTTTTACTGATTTTCTTTTCTTCTCCTTTTTCTGAAGCTGGAAAACAAAACAAAAGGAAAACTTCAAAAGCAGATTTGTCAAGTCGTTCTGGATCATTTTGAGAAGCAGTACACAGCCGAACTGGGAGATACATGGACCAGTGTCAGGTCTGTTGTTTTGGGGAGATGGGTGAGGGAGAGGAGAGGTTCTGTTACTTTTTAAGTGTTTCATAAAATAACTTTGAAAAGAGTCATGGGCTGTAACAACTGCTTCAGTTTATTTTCAGTTTAGAACTAATGTAAAAGTGTTAAATATCAGAAGACTAAAACTTGGGATCTTTTAGTTTTTTTCCTTGACATGATTCTTTTGGACATGGTGAAGTTTCTGTTCTCCTGTATGCATATGCACTGCAAGGAGACTGCCATCTTATGTGTTTGTTGACTGTTTTGTAAAAACATGGTCCAAAAAGCATCCCTTTACACTTTTTTTTTCCCTCTCTACAGCTTTATAGTATCTTGAGAGACTGGGACAAAGATGTTAGAAGTACATTCTGTGGGTTTTTTTCATTAGAAGAAATTGCACGTTAACAACATGTACAGAAAAGGCTATCACTTAATTTGGGCCTTGATCACACAGCTGCTAAAGAACGGGCTGTGGTATTGACAGAAGACATCTTCCCTTCCCTGCTAGCGCTGGTGGTTGTTGCTCATAGGAAAGACAGCAGAAGAGCCCTTCTGGAGAAGTTCGCTGCTTAGCTTATATACTTTTCAACAGGAATTTGAACAAAAGCAGTTGACTTTGACCTAAAGTGCATAAGGAGTGCTCCCATGATCTGTGCCACGTTACATTGAAGGGAAAAGCATCTTATGTGATCAGAGTCTTAGAAACCATGTGATTCCTCTGAGTTACCTCTTTGGTTTAGCCTGTTTGGATTAAAAAGTAGTTGAAAATAAGTGTCTCCATTGTTTAAAAAAACAAAAAATAGAAAAATAGATGTATAGGATTAGTTTAAGTGAATCAACTTAAAAACTCTTTGAGGTTGGACCAATGCGTATTTCTCTTTTAGGCAGTAAATATTCTTGAGGAGTATTTTTTGAGACTAGATGAAGAAATACTGAGAGAAATTCAAATAGAAAATGGGGGAAATCCATGTAAGAAAGGTCTGAAAATGTGAACTGAAATGCGAACAAGCATGTTCCTACCACATAAGCACAACTTTTTTACTGTCTTCCAGAAATATCTATTGGCTTAAGTTTTTTTTCTGGCCCAATGTTTGCAGAACTTAAAAGGAAATTTAGAAAAGACCCCTTGTAAAATCTGCATTTTACGGTATTGGCTGGAATAACTATTGCAAAGCCAGTGTGATTCTTTTTGTTGTGATATTTACAGCTAATATTACAGTTGTTCTTTTTCCCTAGGGAAGTACTTTACAGTCAGAAAGAGCATTATGCTTCGTAATTCATAACTTCTACAGTCATTTGTTAAAGAATTAGGTAAAATAGAGAACATCTTGTTTCAGAAGTAGTTAGGGTTTTAAATGCAATAGAGAAAATGGTGGTTTGATTTCCTATTAATATTATTTTCCTGCAAACTTTTCCTAGTCGTATCTAAACAAAATTATTCCTTTTTGATTGTATCAGAATCATCTAATGGTGAGATTGTTACCCTTATGTAAGAAAAGGCTTCCTACACTAGGGAAAGCTCATTTTGTTTGCCACGTTATTAAATAGCTTTTCATTTTTTCAATCTAGAGATGTACTCACATGCCCATTGTGCTGGCAGTATGCCATCCTGCTTAACAAGTTCAGTCAGTCCGCTGAACTGGAGAACACCTTGCATGTGAAGGGATATCATCCTGCCTTTCAAGGACCTTTGCCCTATCTTCCCACGTCGTTGAAATGTTACATCAGGAGAACTCCTGGGAGATTCCCTGCTCAAAAGCACCAGGCTGGTAAACTGAAAGAGTATTATCTGCTGAATGCTGCTTCGCTGTTGCCAGTGCTGGCGTTAGAAGTGAAAGATGGGGAAGACGTTTTGGATCTCTGTGCTGCACCAGGGGGTAAATCGGTGGCTATACTGCAGTGTGCCTGTCCAGGTAACGTGTCGAGGTGCTGTTGGAAGCTGATCCCCGGCTCTGTGCCTGGGCTATGTCAGTTGTGCCCGTGTTTTGTACAATATTTGGACTGGGGGCAAAAAACCAAACAGTTTATATTCCAAGTAGTTCTGTGCTGTTTAATAAGATTTTTATGAAGTCTCTTAACCTAAAAGAGGATGAAAAATGTGGTAGTTACTGAAATATAGGTTACTGGAGACTGATAGACAGAAGTGGAGTAGCTCTATGTTTTTCTTCCTCCACTGTTTCCCTTACTGTTACTTCTCGAGAAGTTACTTGAAGTCATGTAGATTTGTTGGCATAGGGAGGCAAGTAATCTGCAGTCTTAGAATACTTGCACTTTTTTTTTTTTTTGTAACCTTTTCTCCTGCTACCTCTCTGGCCAGTGCTATGCAAATAGTATAGGTAAATTTAAGTGTACGGGTGTAAAATGGAGCATAATAAATTAAACGTGCAAGACCTAGGCAGAGGGAGAAGGCTTATGAGGAATTGTTCTATACAAGTATTTAATAAGCTCTGTGTCTCAATCCACCTAGATACTGCAGAAGGACGCTAAGATAATCACAGTGTTTAGAAGGCAATAGCAAGCAGCAGCTCAGTTCTTCCAGGCCAGGGAGTTAAAGCAAGCTGTGACTGCTGTTTCCAAGTTTATATGTTAGCCTGGGTAGTAATTGGCTCAAACTGTTCACAGCACCTTATGTTCTTACTGATGAGACCATTACTATAACCACCTGCACCTGTTGATTACACCTGGTTCTCCCCTCTATTCTAGAGAAATGAGGTGATGCCAATGAGGTAAATTAAATATGGATTGCTCTTTCAAAAGGTTTGGGGGGGAAAAAAAACCCAACATGCTTTTATCCCATGGCTGATTCTGAAGACACCAAGTTGTTGCTGAAGAGCGTAAGATGTAAGGAAGCTGATTCTTAATACACCTCAGTGAATGCTAAGGTGTACCATATTGCGTGTGGCAAACATGGTGTAGTGCAGCCTGTGGAGATACGATAATAGAAATTTTATTAAATTAGAGCACAGGACTAAGAGGAAAAAATACCATGCTGTGTTTCTGGTGTGGATACAAGCAATAGCAGTGGTTCTTTTGAAGGGGTAACTGCTCTGGCTACATTGTTAAAAATATGGATATGGAGTATGTTTAAGATTTGGTTTACTGTGGAAGTCTGTTGCTACAATAAGTACTTGCTAGTAAATATTTATGGATTGCTCTGTAGAGGCATGTTGAAATTTACTTGGCTTTATAAAAATTCAGCAGTGTTACAAAATCTGCAATAACATAAGCAGTAAACTCTATGACAGTCATAGCAAAACAGTAGAACTTCTGAAATTGGTGTAAATCCTTACATTTTAAAAAAAAAAAAAAGAAAAAACAAAGACTTATTTTAGGGTGTTTACTTCATTTTTTTTTTTTTAATTTTCTAAGGTCAGTTTCACTGTAACGAATATGATGATTTGAGGTCAAGGTGGTTGAAACAGACGATAGAATCCTTCATCTCGGATCCTTTGGTTAAATTAATAATGGTGTCTAAACTGGATGGTAGACAGATTGGAGATCTTAAGCCTGAATTATATGACAAGGTAATGTTATTACTTATTAGCAAATGATATTTCTGCGTTCTCCTGCTTTTTCTTCCTATGCTGCTCTCTTTAATTTTATTCTTTTTTTCTGGCCCCCACAAAAATATCTGACCTATCAAGGGGAACCAAGGTCATGTAGAGGATTTGCAGAGCCTCAGGAATCACTTTGTGAAGCCTGTTGTGCACCGTTATTCATGTGTTAGATTATGTTAACCATTTAGCCTTGGTAGTGAATTCTGCAGACCTTGCAGCTGTGTTCTTTGCATGATGTGTAATTCGGAAGCGTGGGAACAAGTGAAAGCTATTCAGGTAGAGGGTACTTTTGGAGCAGTAATTTCTTATCTCCCCTCAACCCTCGATAACTCCATAAAAACATCTCAAAACAGTAATTAAATCGTTTCAGTCCTGAAAATGGAAAATCAAAAGGGTGTTCTAAGTGTTTGCAAAAGTAAGTTGAGTAGATGTTTGGCACACAGCATTCTGAAAGTGAATATCTTTATTGTGAATTGTCTTATTTGCTCTTATTTATTGTATAGGTACTGGTTGATGCTCCTTGTTCAAATGACAGAAGTTGGCTGTTCTCTTCCCATATTCAGCAAGCTACGCTTAGGCTAATACAAAGGAAGGAGTTACCGTCTCTACAATTCCAGCTGCTAAGGTGAGAAGTGCAAAAGAAAGCTGTTAAAGGAGCTTTCCATAATTAATAAAAATGACACGGGGGCAAGATTCGTCATGTTTAATAACAAAAACCAGGTTTCACCATGTGAAAAGAATGTGAAGAACATGTTGTTGCAATGCTTTTTAGAATTTACATAGGTTAATGTGAATATGGAAATTTATATAGGGTAATATGAGCAGTGAGGCCTAGGTCCTCTGCTACTGTACTGCTCTACAGTCCTCCTAACTCACTTATTCACATATATGTCCATTTTCAGATGACTCGGAACAGTCTGGTACCATATCAAAATATTCTTGCTGGACACAGCTAAAAAGGTTTCATATATATTCCCCAGCTGAAGAAAAAACATGCATATAATTTTTAATAGTGTTGTTTTAAATCTCTGTGAAAGTAGTCTATAAACCTGCCAAGCCGGGCATTTTTCCCCAAAAACCTTTTGTTGTTGTTCTGTCACAGAATTCTCTTTCATGGTTGTTTTATTACAGTCTTTTTGGTAACTGAGCTGTAAGTCAGGACTGGTTACCAACCATCGCTGGGTCATCAGTTAATGCTGCTTCAGAATTTGCTTTCTGGGCTGTTTATATAAAGAGATTGAGTCCATTATTGCACGTTCTTACATGCTGCTCGAACTTAGTACCCATTTGACTATTTGTAGCACAGAAAGACTGATCATAATTGGTAGGGTAAAAAAGTAAAAGAATGTGGGATTTGGTGAGGGAGAGAGGATTGTTTGTTTATTTTTCAAGAACATCTACCCAATAATCCAAATCAAGGTTGTCACTTATTACACTTTTTAATGATACCAGCCATAGGCTAGCATTTGAGAAGCATTTTAAACCCTACAGTTTTTTCTCATTGGGAAGTCACTTTGTTTTTTTTTTTTTTTTGCCCAATAATACCTTCTGGACTTGAGTGTTTTTTACAGAGTAGCAGTCACGCCTGAAGTCCATCTGTCAAAGCAAATTGAGGGAAAAATGACATACTATAAAAAAGAAAAAGAAAGTTTTTATGGGAAGTTCTCATTGCAGCAGTTCAGGATAGTTTTGCATGACTTGCAGTTGAAAAAGGCCTGGCAGAAGCCTATGATTTATAATAGAAATATGAGTATCTTATTGCAGTAATGCATCATGTCACCCTTTTCCTTTGAAGAAATCAATCACATTTAAAACACTGACCGGTTTCAGTTTTCCCTTTTCAATATTTGACATATAAAATGCAGTTTGTGAACGCCTACCAAAAGAAAGCATATATCATGCAGGGAAATTCTAAGAATTTGCATAAATCACTCCAGATCGTAATCCTGAAGTGGAGAACTCGTGACAGCAGGAACCTTGTTTTTAAATAAAGGAGCCATTCCTGTCAGCCCAAATCAGATTTAATTGAATTATTCCTATATCAAGAAGAGAACTGTGCTTCTGTTGAAAGTATACTTTACTATAGCAACAGCAATAAGAATTGGATTTGTAAGGACAAAATACTTGTGGTATGTAAATTGAAGTAAAAGGATGGTAATTTCAACTTCACTGCTTAAAATAGGTCTGAGTAGTTCTGTAGATTGACCAATCTATTGTTGTTTGCACTGGATTTTTTTTTTGTCTTCTAAAAGATTTTGGAACTTATTAAATAAATGCTTACATTGAAGAGTTAGAGATTACAAGTGTTATCGGGTAAAATATTTGACATATAGTTAGTAAATGGTATAGCTGTTCACTGTATTTTTATTATTCCTTTTATCTGATCACTTTAGAATGATTTTTCCAATACTGAAGATGTCTCAGATTCCATGTGAAAGGGAAAAAGAAAACGATGAAATGAGACCAGGAAAGGCTAAATGATTCATGCAAGTGCATTAGAAGTTGGCAAAACTAAAATTGTGGAATGCTACCTTATTCAAGCCTTAGCTTTATGGCTAGGGTGCGTTACTATAAATAAAAAATTGAGTTTGAATCCCTTCTCTGATACTTCCAGTACTATTTAGGATGGCTGAACCTACATTAATCCAGGTGTACTGCATCTTACGTGAGTCAGCTCATGCAGAGCTACCTCTGGCTTATCTATTCGGATTACCTGGTACTTTGTGCTCGTGGACATTTCTTACCGTGGTTCCTGTATCTGTAAAATAAAAACAAGTATAAAGATGGATTCTAGCAATTTTGTTGAAAGAGGTGTAAGAAATATTGTGTGATTTGAAGATGAAGCTTAAAGTATAAGGACTAAGCATTGTTTCAGTTTAGCAGTAGTATTAATTATAAGGATAACACACAAACGAGAAGAATGAAGTGCAAAGGAGAGTTCTGTTTTCATTTCTAACAAGTGGACACACAGCCCAAAATTTNTTTTTTTTTTTTTTTTTTCCTTAGCAGATCTGCTGTTGGGGGAAGCTGAGGACATCAGAGAGGAAGTGAAGGAAGGAAAAGTATTCTTTGCAATACAGTGTAATTTATTAAGTACATATAGGCTTCAGAGAATGCAGATCTGGAAGAAGTGTTGAAACTGATGCGACAATCTTCCTACTCCAGTCTGAATAAAATCTGAAATGTAAATAAGTGGCATAAATGCCGAACAGCAGATTTTATAAACAGTGAGGGCACCACTGATTTGAAGGAAATTGAGATTGTAATGATTGTTAATACCAAAACCAAGGCATCCCTGCTGAGTGCTATAATCCAAGAACGCACTGCAAATCTTGTTATTATTTGGAGTGTTCATGCAGAAAACAAATTGCAAAGTAAGGAAGAATGTTCGTTTCCTGATACTGAATGCTAGCACAAAATGCAGTGGTTCCCGTAAGTGAATTTACCAATGTTATCAGTTCTCAGATAGAAATTAAATTTTGGGTTAAGCTCAAGTGCATAATAACTTAATGGTGAAACCATTATGGATGTTGTAATTATTTCTAGACCAGTTACTGCAGCTGAAAGAAACTGTGTTAGGATTCAGCTGAAAATGAATCCAACAGTATACAATTTAGAAAATGCAGCAAAGGCATTCAGACTACTGTAACTCTTCTATACACAACATCTCAGTAATTAAACAGCTCAAATTGGTGTTTAATAGAGTTCTGGTCCACAGGAGCTCAGACTAACTTTTAAAGATGCATATTGGCTGACTTTCCTTTTCATCTCTTTTTCTCCCTAGTAGTTAGCTACAAGGGAGATTGTTCTGAATACCTAAGACATGCACACACAAAGTTAAGTGATTTAGGAGAATTCGGGGTGCATGAGAAGTTTGAAGTGTGCTCTGGATTACTGGTGGCAAAATAAGCCATACAAAATGTTCATTTTCCTAGTTGATCTCTCTCGAGTTGTATGTATTCTCCTTTTGCAGAACTCAGGATGATGCATTGAACTTGGCTTGAGAAATCCAGAAAACCTTTTATTCTTCCTAGTTAATGTTTCAATCCCTGTTTTGCTTACAAATATGATTTTTAAGGAACCATGTCTGGTTCTGTATAACGTACATACCTCTTTCACAAACCCTGTGCAAGCAGAGCACAATGGTGAGAAAAAATGAATGTTTCCCTCTCTACAAAGATCTTTTTTGCTTTGGATATCAATCATAACATGGTATTTGAAATTGCTGATCTTTTACAAGAAAAGGTTACGAGAAGTTTTGAGGTTGGTTTTGTTTTTTTTTTTCTTACTGAATAGTTTGGGAGGTAGAAGGGTTGTGCACATACTTTTACTTGGAAGGGAAGACAAAAAAACCCTCAACCCAAATATTCTGAACCTGTTTTTCTGAATTAAATGGTCCTTAAACCATTAGTTAACATCATATGTAATAACCAGGTGTTGTGCAAGCAGCTTCATAAAGCTTTTGGTCTGTGTTTGTCTTGCTGCTTCAGTCGCGGAGCAGAGACTGCTGATCATGGACCCACTTTGCATGGTGGTTTACCAATCTGCACGCAAGGGTAGAAAGATGAGATTGACATTTTCCCTTAAGTCATCAGGTAGAATTGGCAACCTAAGTCTCTCAAGGCTAATCTACGTGCCACAGGACCTGCTTTTCTCCAGTCCAGACCTTTGAAAATGTATCTTACTTAGAATAAATGTTAAAACTTTTGTTGAAAATGTAGGACAGAAATACAACAAACCTTAAGTTACAAGCTTTGTTTTCTCTGGTGTGTGAAAATTAGTGTCATGGTTTCATAGAATACATATAGTCATAGATTAATTTGTTGAAAAAGAGTCTTTTTCACAGAGTGTTTAGTAAATACGGTGATTTACTGGAAAACTCCTGATACTCCTCCTCCCGCATTCAGTGTCAGCTCTGTGTTTTCACTGAAATGTAGAGTTTTCCACATGTACCTAGAAGAGGAATTGTGTGCTCTTAATTGTGTGTGGGGGTCTGTTGTTGTACAGCGAAGGCAAAAATTGTTTTTTCATAAATATACCATCATATATTTAGCATATGGTACCACTGTACCACTTCTGCGTTGTTTAAGACAAAGGCTTTTATAGCACATGGGCATGTAATGATGAAGTGAAAAGGAAGATACTTGTAATTAGCTAGTTGTCCTGTGCAAGCAAAGTGATTCAGTTTTGTTTGTGATTTGCTACTAATGAAAAAAATCTCAGCCTTTAATGTTCATTGCAAAGGCAAGGAGAGCCAGTGACTTGAGTCTTTAAAAAAATTTACCGTTGTAGAAGTTGCTTGAGTTTTAGCATCAGGCATTAAAAGGATGGCAAGGCTGAATGTCGTGAGGGAAGGAGAAGCGCAAGGGAGCATCCCTTCAGAAATACAGCAGCCATCTTGTGCCACAGATTTCCGTGTCAGAGTGTGCTGGACTCCTGCGCAGGAGCTCCCTCAGGGACATTGTGGAGCGACCTGAGGGAATTCTGAACCGCAGCACTGCAGGGGGAGAGGTGAGCTGAGGGAGGAAGCAAAGTGGATGCCATTTTCTGTGGCGAAGGGAAAGAAGACACACAGGAAAGTCGGGAAAACTGCACTGAGGGTTGCTTCTCCGCACTGGTTTTCCTCTGTAGCTGACCATTTAACCCACTCGTTATCCGTAACTGTCTAGTCAATTAGCTCCATTGGGAATTTGGTGAAACTGCAACTATTCGACCAACAAATGTTGTATGGATTGTGTGGGTGATTCCTTGTTTAACCATTTTCCATCTTGGAAAAGCTGCATGTTTATGTAGGCTGCTGGCCCCAGGCCCCAAATTGGGCGTGCTGTTCAGGGTGTCTTGCTGTGCAAACCGTGTTCCCTTTCTGTGCAGCCTTGCCCCTCCAGACAGAAATGGTTAGATAGCTGCTGACTGGTCAGGGAGCCTTTATTTTTTGTTCTAATTTCTTATGCTTAAATGTGTCATGTTTGTGCTGTACCATTCCCCAAAACACTGTTGGTTATGTTGCTGGAGGTATGAGTCGTTTTACTGAGTTTTTTAGACTCGTGGTTGGTTTGAATTTCTTCACAAAGAGCGAGCGCTGTGGCCATTGTTGTGGCTCCATGTTGTCTTCCATCAGAGATGTTAAAATAAATAGCTTCTGATTTTAAGTACTGCCTGGTTCCTTAAGCCTTTGACAGTGCCCTGTGAGTAACTTATGGATCAAGTCCCTTACGATATGTTGCAAAACAAAGTTTATTGAATTAATAAATAACCACACGAATAAACAAATGAGCTGCCCAGTAGCTAGGCAGTTGTTTCAGGATCACAGGTTTAAATTCAGACACAAATTTTGTTTTAATTCCACCTTCAGTCCTTTCTATGTATATGTCTGTTTCGTGAGCCGTTAAGAAAAACACAACTCTAAAGCTACGTGGCAAAGTCTGTAGTGAGCTTCAAAGGTCTTTCCTTTTCCCTTCTCTAGCTGAGAAGGTTCTGCTCAGGCTATATATGTTTTTCTTCTTGTAAATAATAAGTTTAAGTTGGGAAGAGGGATGGACTTCAGAGTGTATAAGGCAAGGTAATTCTGGGATGACTAAAACAACAGAAGGATTGAACGTTTGTCATAGCAGGAGAAGCGGACTACCTCTGGCTGCTGGAGGCCAGCCAGTTAGAAAAAGCCTTGCTGTTAGTGATATGAGCGTGCGGAAACCCAGCATGTGAGTGTGCGAGGCAGCTGCAGTGTTGAGAGTGGAAGCAAAGTTCTTGAGCGTTGCATTGGCAACTGGTGGCTCTTAAATCTGAGAAAGGGAAATAAACCAATCTGTTAGCATTACAAGGGCACTGCAGTTCTGGTATCACAAAGGATATCTCATAGCCCTTTGTTAACAGGATGAGTATTTCAGAAGTCACCGTGCATTAGAGGAGAAAGCTCAGTAATGTTAAACTGAAGGTTCAGTCTTTGCTTTAGAAGAATTTAAAATTGTTTGTAATAGAAAATTTATTGGGATTTTTGGGAGAGATTTTGGCTAGAGCAGAACAGGGTGGGTTTTTTGGGTTTGTGGTGTTTGGTTGTTGGTGGGGTTTTTTTGGTGGCCATGTTTAGTTTTATTTATAGTTTAATCTAATGCTGAAAAAAAGAGGTTCACTTCGTGTTTCTCCTGTTGCTACCGTGTTGAACTGCAGTGTCTCTCCATAGTAGCAAAGCTTACTTGGAGAGGAGCAGAGGAGTACATGCTTGAAATATGGAGAGAATACTTGACTTTGTGTCTCTGTCTCCCATGCGTCTCTGTCACCGCTAATCATTAAGTATTAAAAAACCTGGTATTTTGACACAGGAGGAATTTATTTATCATTTTGACTTGGTTTGGAGAAAATAAAAAAAGCAAAACCTTTCACATGCAGGCCATATTACCACGATGTATCTGGACTCTTGTAAGAGGAAGAATGAAATGTGTGATATCTTTAGTCAGTAAAAAGAATAGGACTGAGGATAAAAACAAATGCATCTTGAGATGCTTTGTTTCTTGAATAGCTTATAAAAGGGTTGGCAGTTTTATTCTGATCAGATATTATCTTGCATATTGAGCAGAAATACATGCTAGTTGCCAAAAGATGGCACTGTTGAAGTATTGTATTATTTTAAAATTGCCCTACAATATATGCAATCTTTCTACTTTAATGCTGAAAATGGTTAAATGATTAACATAATTAATGCTGACCCTTTCAATGGCATGCAACATAAACCCAAGCACAGGAGGAGTAGGTGGGACATGCAGGTGCTACCTATAGTATGAAATATATATTTATTGCCTGCCTATTTTTAAAAGGATGTTTGAGACGCCAAGACTTTTAGAATGAACAAAATGTCAGCCTATCATGTTTAATTTTCTGTAAGTGTGAAAAATCCTTTTTCTGGGTTCTGGCTAACTACGTTTTAGTTGCATATAAGAGCTTTTTTTGGTTTAGAGTTGTCGTGTGGCTGTAGAGTGGTCTTTTCTCCCTGAGATATTAAATAATAGTACCACTCTTTGCCCTAATTTATTGTTAGCATCTTCTCCGTTGTTAGATTTAAAGTAAATCTTGAGAAATAAACTAAATAAAACTGCTTTAAAATAATATATTTCTTTTAAAAATATTATCCAGTACGCCAGTAATACGAGGGTTAGTATAGGTTACTCTGATTTCCATAGTATAAAATGTGCTATTGAACATGCAAAAATATAAAGTATTGATAATACTTTTTTTTTTTCTGTTGGTAAAACCTCATTTAGAATGGGGAGGGGAGCAATCTGCATGAGTTAAATGTTTTAGAGTACTTCCTGAATGGGATGGACATCAACCACCTGGTTGATGGACATCAACCAAGCGGATTCAGTGGCTATAAAGTGATAATGTCAGTAGTTTGAAGCAAGTGTGGAGAAGCATCAGACAAGTTTCCACAGAATGTAGAATGCCAGTGAATCTCACTCTGTCCTGCAGTTTTCCAGCTGTTGTATTTTCAAGCTACTGATGATTTGAAAAAAAATCATTACAATTTTGGACTATTTGATATCACTAATGTCTTCTAAATTGTGATATGCTGATATGTACTAAAGTTGTGTTCAGAACCCCAGAAAAGAGATGGCTTTTTCTTCTTTAGTTTAGCATGTATGTCGTCTTGTAACAAATGTGTGATAGTACTTGCAGTTCTATAACGTAATACTTTTGGGTAGTGTTTTATATTGTCTCCTGGAAGAATTGACCCTGGAGATCTTGTATACAGGCTATTTACATGGTAAATGGGGCACGTTAATGGATTGTCGTGCATTTCACCAATTTTAGTCTTTTTCTGCTATACCTTGACTATCTTATGGCACTAAAACAATAGCCTCGCACTTATGCAGCGGTGTAGTATGATAGCATGCAACATAAAAGCTGGAGTTACGCATGTCAGCTGCCAACAGTGGTGCTTCTTCCTTAGGGTCTTGATTTTAAGTACTAAGGGGTTGTCATGTTACTAAACCAAAAAGGGCTGTAGGGAAAGGTGAACAAGTCATGAGGCTCCAGGAGAAGTTTCCTGTGCTTTTAATGTGCATTCTTATGTTTCTCCATATGAAGCTTGACACTCTGCAGTATTAGTGCCTGTAACATGTAAAAGTCATTATGGTAAATGTATATATCCGAATTTAAAATTGTGAAATTAAGTATAGCTAGATCTCTATTTAAACTGAAAGTTTTAGTTCTTCAGTAAGCATGAAGGTCATCTGTACCACTAAGAGAAAACTAACTGCAGATCAATTAGCTTTAATGTATTTTATTTTTTAAAAATGTATTATAATAAGAGGAAAGTACAAAAATATTTTAGGGTCTTCTGCCCTAGCATCCTTTTTAATCACTCCAGTCTTGGACCCCGTTTTTGGAAGTTACAAAGTACCTTATAACAGGCACCAAATTACTTCAGCTAAGAGTCGAGCTTTAAGTAAGGATTTGGGAGATAATCAAGATGCCTAATGTAAGAGGGATCTTGCATTCTTAGATGGTGGAGTCATAGTAGCAGCAGTGGGTTCTGCCAGATGTCTGTAAGTTAGGCTCCAGCTCTCACCTATTCCTTGGATAAGCTCGCTTCCCTCCATTGATTGTAGAGGAAGACTAGTTTCTTAAATGTATTTGAACAAATTCTCTTATGAATGAATTCCCTGTCTTGCTGATGACAAGGAGACCAAACTCCCTGAATCTGCTTAGCCCAGCGCAGTATCACCCTGTGACTTTGAGCCCAGCACTTCACTTTGAATTTTGCAGCTCAGTGCAGGTTTATGAAAAGCCAAGCACGGCTTAATCAGGGATGGCGGTCGGTTGACTTTGAAGAAAGCCACTGATACAACTGTTGCTGAACTTGACAAGATGGATAGATACATTGATTAACCTTGCAGCATAAAGTAATCCTCCTTAGATATTTTAAGTCATGACTTAGGTTCAGAATAAAGATAACTGCACTGAGCAGCCTGACCTTTGTGGGTCATGGGCCAGTGAAGATTCCGAAGCTAAGAAGGCTTAGAGTTTGGGATTTTTTGATGTGAGATTTCAGGATTTCATTCAGAAGCCTGTGCTGCTCTTTCCTCTGAATCACTGCCCCAGTGACGCAGTAGCAGGAGCATGGTGCCTTTGAGTTGTCTTGAAAGGTTGTTGCTTTATATATGGTAAGAAAAGAACACTTAGCAAGTGTCCAGGCTTTTAACCATGTAAGCTGTAGCTTATCTACTTTTTTGGTATTTACCTTTACCTTTTACATTTTCCACCTTTACATGGTAAAAATATTTTCTCACTTATTTAAATGTTCATGTAGTATCCATCTTATAGGTATGAAAGCAGTTGCTGTTACCTACTTCCATGAGTAAAGTTATTAGGTATGCTAAAAATACATCTTGATTGTCCTGCAAAAAACACTTTAACATTTCCAAGCCAACTAGCTGCCCTCTCCTGGCTTGGCATTCCTGTATGCATGCAAAAGGTGTAGCTGGAGGGGGAAATTCTATGAAAATGAGTAAAGAAGGTGGTTTCTAACAGTACTGTGAAGATCAGCTCAACTTTGAGAGCCCATTTAGACTTCAGCCCTGCTCTTTTTGAGTTCTAATGTGAAAGCAAGAAAGCAAGCAACTATTACATGGGGGAAAAAAATGGTTTTATGTTTTTCCAAAGCTAGTGTGAGCCAAGGAGACAGTGGATCAATGTGCAGTTCTCTTGCTGGCTGCTTGTTCATGAGAAGGGAAGGTTGTACATTCCTGCTCTGCTTTACGATAGTTACCTTCCACACATCTGGGCATACTGTGGTTGCTGAGCCAGGCCAGAGAGTAGCAGCATAAGCCCTGCCCTTTTAAATGCACAGCTGCAGCTACAGCAGGATGGCTGCAAGCAAGGAATGTAGCTGGAGAGACAGTGGAGACAGCTTAGGGCCTCGGGTCCAGTACCAGTGCTTTTGTAGCCTGCTAAGGAGTATATGTGTGTTGGGATGCAGAGGGGTGGAAGGATGAATATCTGGAGCTGGGCAATTCAAATGCATGCTGGTAACTGCAGAATTTCAGAAAGTAAGATCTGGAAGGGACGTTAGGATGACACCTGCTTGTTGTACTGTCTCAAGGTGGCATTCTAAATGTCGTATCAACCTGTGTCTAAAACTTTCTTAAATATTTTTGCAGACTCAAAAGCTACTCAGAGTCTGCGATAAGCTTGCAGTTTTGTGATAGCTTTAGCTAATTTTGGAAGTATCCTAGAATGAGTCAATTAGTCCCAGTTAAATTGTAAGTATTCAGACTACCTAAATACTCTGTAACCTGTTCTATAACAGGGTGAATTTGAACTGCTCACTCACTTAAGCTGAATGTGCTAGCCGTCTGCTCACTCACCATCTTTTTACTGAAGACTGATAGAACAAAGGCATTAAACACTGATTTTTTTTTTTCTTTGAGCATCATCAGTTGAGAAAGCCTCTGTTCTTTTACACTAAAATTGGAGTAGTACACACTCCAGTAAAATATGTACTTGGCTTGTTGATTAATGTAACCAAGAGCCGTAGGAGAGACGAGCAAGATGATGTGTGCACTCCCCAGAGAAAGAGGTTGGGTATAATACACAGGCCTTTTCACCTGGGAAGGTGAACAGAGTTGTATTATTTGTGTCTGAAACAGTCGATTTGCCCTGGTGTTTCCTTATTATTTCGGACAGGACTTTCAGAGTAGCTTTGATCTGTGATCTGCTTTGATCCTCCTTGTGATGAAGCTTTTCTTTCTTTATTGATTCTTTTCTTGAAAAGGCCCAATCCTGTTAAAAGGACTTGTCTTTTTCCCCTTGTATTTTCTTCTTTCCTTTCTCAACTGTTTTTGTTCAGATATCACCCTTAGCTAGTCCTCAGCCTGTCTATGGAGGAATTGCTCTTTCAATGGTATTGTGTTTGTTTATCTGGGCTTGGAATCAGGCTCACTGTATTTGGGGGCTGCTCGCCTCATCTGGTTTGAGGCTATGGGGTTTTTTTCCTTCCTTTTATTTTTCCCTGTAGATTTTTTTTGGGGGAGGGGGGCGGGGTGTCAATGCAGTATTGTCAGTGATATCTACCAATCTAAGATTATTCAGTGCCTTCCATACAGCATGACTGCGTGTGTCATTGTGCTCCATGCGTCCGTGCTTCCAGTATCTGCCCTGCCCTTGTGCACCTGCAAAATTCCCAGTGACACGCTTGCAGTCCCCCGAGTGCCTGCCTTGTGTCTCTGACATTCACCAGCTGAGTAACAGCATTCACCTGTTCAGATTCTCTTGTTTTTAAACAAAAGAAGTTTTGTTTAGGGAACATTTGTATTTTAATGCGGTATTTGCTTCAGCCCCGTTCTGTGTGTTTTCCAGAAGCAGTGAGGTGATACAGCTCAGTCTTTGAGCCATTATGTCCTTGAGGGCACTGAAGTGTACGATTAAAATGGATTACCTTAAGAGAGCATTTTAATAGCAAATGAACTTTTAGTGTAGCTTCCTTTCCCAGTTGGTGGCACCAGATTTGAAGAATGCTATTCTGTGGTGCAAGATTTGGGTTTTTTCTCCTTACTTTTTAAATTTGCAATAGGTGAATATAGATTGCATATCTTGTTTCTATACTCTGATAGGTTATATTTTATCTGTCTGAAAAAGGACCTTGCAGATCTGCTTTAATGGAAAGTAAACGGTCTGTTTAAACTTGGTTTCAGTGGGGAAGTGAAAAAATCTCTGTTCTGTCCATCCACCAGTAGTCATGAAACTTTCAGATACTTGAAAACTTAAGCCACTGTTTTGCCTTTGTTTAGTCAAAATTTGTCAACAGGTTAATAGGGGAAGAGCACATAAACAGACAATATGAGCTGATAAGTCATATTTCCTTAGGAAATAAAGTTGAAAAGTAGTGGCTCAGTGAAACCCCCAAGTCCTCTTACTGGCTAAATGAGTTGCAGAATTTGCAGAAATGTTTGTAAAATTACAGGCCAGTACTTAGTTCAGGCTATTACTGCAACTGTACATTCTGATATTTGTTCACGCAAGCAGCTAGCTAAGTATCTAACTAGCACTTTTGATGTGGTGTAACCCATTTTGTATGCACAGTTGCAGCATTTTCACAGTTGTGCTGCACATATAAATGTTTGAAGTATCTTCTGCAACTCTGAACGGATTCTGGTTTCTACGTGTCGCTGTTGTATAAAAAAATCCCTTCAGTTAACTGAGAATACTTTAATAAATGAGAAAGCAAAAATGTGTTGCAGGTAGTTTCCTGAACTGTCAATTATATACTGTTAAGATGTTTTCATGATCTTATTTTTCTCATATTTATTTATACCTATTTATATTTCTAGATTTATAAGTCTTTACATGTTCTTCCACCCCCAGTATGTCACTTCTTATGATTTTTGTTTTGTTTTGTTTTTTGCAGGTCTGCTATTAAAGCATTGCGTCCCGGTGGATCGTTGGTCTATTCTACGTGCACTCTCTCAAAGGCAGAAAACAGCGATGTAATAAATCTCATTCTAAACTCCTGCAGTAATGTTATGCCTGTAGGCATAAGTGAAATGGCCAAAGCTGTTTCTCAGGAATTCACTTTTCTCAGTGGTACACAACAGCATGAACTTCTGGTTCTCCCAGAGAAAGGGAGAGCATGGGGTCCAATGTATGTAGCTAAATTAAAGAAAATGTAGTCCATCTGATGCCTGTTACGTTTTTTTTTACAAGGGATATGTGATATGTTAAAACAAATATTAATTTAATATGTTTATATGAACATGTCCAAGGCAACTGAATTTAACCTGTTGCAGTTTTGTATCAGCTGCTGCCTAAGAACCAGGAAGCTAGATGCTTAACTTCGTTTAGCTTAAAATACAGAATGTGTCTTCTAATGCGGACTTGTGGGCCTCTGTGAAGCCCTTGTGAAGTCAAGGGAGCTTTGTGTTATTTTCAAGGTGATGCTCTTAAATGGATTTACATCCTAGAATAGAGGCCTGTATGGTGGGGTTTTGCCAGTGGTGGTTTTTTTTGTTTTGGTTGATTTTTTTTTTTTCTTAATTACTAATTTGGTTTTAATACAGTATATTTTAAAATAAATGGTCTGAATGGTGCCTGCTTCTGAAGTCATGGAAATACTGCATTCTCTCTCAAACACATCTAGAAATCTGTTTTCATGTAAGAACTGATTTGTATGCAGAGTCTGTCATCTTAAGCACTGACTATTCCAAGCACTGGCAAAACAGGTTTCATATTTGCTAAGTTGTTTACTGGTTAAAATCTGTCTTTTGTTTAGAGTTGCAAAGGTCAGCAGCTATATCGACACCAGCTTTTTTCTTTTTTTATATTTTTATATATTTGAGCTTACAAAAATGTAAATTGAAAGGGTAAACTACATTGAAATGTCCTTAAAACAATAGACTTAGATGTGTTTAGCTTTGGTACTTAGTTTGTGGCATAATGCAGTATATCCAGCAGTCTCTAGAGCGCATATTTGAAACAGAAGCAGAATGATTAATAACTGCAATAATGGCACAGTATTCAGAGAGTTTTGTTACATAATTACAGTCATGACGAGCAAAACAGACAATCTGGAGAAGCGGCTTATCCACCGAGTTAAGAATATTGCATGAATTCATGATGTTGTATCTGTGGTGTGTAAGGAAAGAGGGTCCCAGGGAGAACAGGTACTGATGTTGGTTTTAGATTCCCTCAATTCTGCTGCAGAGTGCTATGGATAAAGGTGTAGGCATACGTATGTGCACATGTTCCTATGTGTGCACGTGCAAGCTGTGTCTTCCTGTGTACTGCCTGTGGGTTAGGTGTAAAAACTTCTGATCCAGCAGTGCTTGAATTATGTCTATGAGTGGATGATGTAACGGTGTATATATTAGGTTGAATGCTTGACTTGACGTAGAATGGAGCCCCTTCATCCTTCTCCAGGAGGAATCTTTTCCCTGATTGAAACTTATAATAATTGTTTTTAAGGAATGGTGTTTTAAAGAACAGAGGGTTTTGGTTTTTTCCTGGTAAATGAGTTGCTTGTGTGGAAATGTCTGTGTGTGACGCTGTGTACGTGTATATATTTCATATGTTTTGTGTGTACATCTCTGCGTATATATGTAATTATAAGTTTTTTGCAATCACAAACATGACTTGTTAATGCAGACTTGATTTTTTTCTGGATACAAAAGAACATCAACTTGTAAATACTGGAAAAACTACCAAACGGGTGATTCTGCACCTCGTTAACAAAGGCAGGAATAAAGTTGATTGCCTGAGGACTTCTGTAAGGAGCTACATGTAACCATGCTGGAAATGCAGTAGTTCTACATGAAATTCTCCAGTAATTCTGTTGCTGTGAGCTCAGAAATACTTGCTGCAACTGTGACTGAACCACCTTTTGTCTCTGAAAAATTCAGTTGACTTTTTGTTGCCTTTATTCTCTGCTCACCTTGTTACACTGATGAACCTCAACTCTGCATTCATACCAGTTCCCTGTCAGTATGCCCATGGTCATGCAGCACTAAGCATTTGTCCCCAGTCTGAGCATTGCGTTTGCTGGGAAGGTCCTGTCCTCAGTGTCTGGAGCAGTAAGAGGCAGAGTTCAGAAGCACAGCACTTGAACTGAAGAAAATCTTAGCTGCCTAAAAGCAGATGCTGATTGTGAACAGTAGCTTTGCTTCTTCAGGCTTCTGTGACTAAGAGGAGGATGGGGTGGACATTTTGCACTTAGAATAATGTCTTGCTGTTACACCTTTTGCTGAAGGAAATAAATGCATAAGGTACTCTGCCCCTTTGGTGCATGAGCTTCCACGGTTATCCTTTCCACTACTTTATGATGAAAAATGTTTGAGGTGCCCCCGTAATATTAAATTATCAGCAGTGTCTCTTAAAACTTAAAAGGATATAAAGTGTATGCGACTTGAGGCACAGGAGTTACTAATGTATGCAGATGATATTGTGTTCCTATGAAAAGACCTAACAGCATCTGTCCCAGAAACATTAAATGTAATATCCAGATTTGGAGTCATCTCAGGCTACTGGATGCAATAACAATACCCTTGTCAAAATGCTTTCCATCAGTTTTATTTGCCCTGTGGAAATTGAAATGGAAAGCCAAGAATGTAACTTACTCAGGGATGGAATTAAAATATGTGGTTAAACCGAGTAGTTGAGGAGAACATGGGCTAGGTAATCACAGAAAGAACAAAGGGATCCTTGAAAACTGAACTTTGCTCAGTCTCAGCATATGGGCGAGTCCCTATGAACTGCAATGCATTAGACCTAAATTATGCAGCCAAAGCCTCCTGATACATGTAAAAGCTGCGCTGAGTTCTGCATAACCTTTTGCTGATCTCCTGGATTTCTTTTAAACTAGTCTAAAAATGCACCAAAAAGGCAGGAAAAAATGAGGCTAATTAATAAGTGATGTTTATTTTGCTTTGTAGCAGAAGAATGCTAGTCCAGAGTGCTGTGGAGTTTTTTTTGTTCTGGTCTAATCAGTTCTGGCTAGTGACAGGGATTTGGTAAGCACATGTGGCAGGAGAGGGGGTGAGAAGGGAAAAGCAGAAAGGATGGGAGGCATGCCTGTGGAGGTAAGGGGCAAGGTTTGCGCCTATGGGGAAGCAGCATCCACTCAAGGGTACTTCTTGAAAAGGTTTCGTGCCGTTCCGGTACCTCTTAGAGAACTCTGATATCCTAAGACAACTTCTGCTCACCTTCAGGACAGGGCTGCAACGTTTTCCCTTTTTACACCTTTTTCCCAGGAATTTGTAATTTAATTCTTCTTCTACATCCTGCTTCCTCTCATGAACAGCACTGGCAGAAATGGGGTAGCGAACAAGTCAGCCTCTCTAACTTAGAAGAAATCGCAGCCCCAGGAGAAAGGCAGGTAAGCAAGATGAAGGCAAGAAAATGACCATTTTTATTGTATTGTGGAGTAGCCGGAGAAATTTGCATGATCTGTAATGAAGGCAATTAAGAGAGTGTTTGTGCACCTACTCACAATCATACTATGCGTAGCATACATCAGTGCCAGTATACCTCACAGGCAGCAGAGATAACTGGAGCTCAAATCTATCGTGCTTTTCTGCCATTCCCTTTTCAAAAATAAGAAAAGTAATGTCCCTGCTAGTTTCGGTCGGGGGTGGCACAATAAGAAATGAAGGCCTTATATAAAGACAACTTCAGTATTTGCCTAATTTTATCCTTTACTTCAGTGACATCTGACACAATTCAATTATGGCTTGTCAAAAGCATTCTCCGCTGTGGAACAGAGTGGAAAACCAGGTTGCACGCTAATGGCTGTGGACTTTTACAGTCAATTAGGGAACTAACGAACTCTAGGGTTGCTTTCTAAGATGTGCAAAGAGAAGGTGAAGCATGCTGAAAGAGGTGTAAAATGAAAAGATCAAGAATACAGCAGTGGAAGAAAAATGTGAAATACTGGAGAAGAGATGCCATACCTTTTAGCATGGAGAGGCAGTAATGCTGCACCCTGCACAGAGAAAGGTCTGTGAGGGTCTGGGTGGTGGGGAGAGGAGAGTTCCTTTGGGGGAGTGGGAGCCACAGTTATCTGTGCTGGGGTGGGGAGGATCCCCTTGGTTCATTTGGCTATCTTAGGAGAAAAATGTCTTTTGAGGGCATCAATCATGAAAACTGTGGGGGGCTTGCTTTAAATTTGCAGGGTATTTAAATTAGCTATGAGCACTTAAAGAGAGCATGGCTATGTGTTTCTTGCAAAATCAGTATCAGTGCAGTGTTCCTATCAGAAAAATTGATTTGGTGGGAGGAAATGTTGAGAATCTGATCTGGCTTAAATAGTCTGTTCTGTCTGTTCTTAAATAGAATCTGTCCTGCTGGTAAGCTGATTTAACTTTATGCAATACTGGCTATAAATGAGACTCTTTCTTCCAGGAGAAACTTGAACAGCACATAGTGGTGTAGTCTCTTCCAGGTAAAAACTCAGGTAAAAGTGAAACCTTAAGTTCTCTGTTATCAGTTTGTCACACTTGGATCAGAGAGCACCGGGGGCATACACAGTCACTAGTCTTAGCTTTTAGATGGTGCTGCTGTGTCCCCACCACATAATTTTTTACTAAAGATAGGTTTTTATAAGGCAGATCATAGCAATCATGAAATATTTGTCAGCAAATGCTTTCATTGGCTGATCTTCCTGGCTGCCTCCTAAGATGTGAGGCCATGGCCTAATGGTCTTGGAAGGTTTTTTTCTTAGTAGTTGTACATAGATTTCAACAGGAGCAAGTATCATAGAGCTCCCATGGCTCCGTTTAAAAAATGTGTTTCAGATGGTACAAAAATAAAATGCCTCGATCAAAAAGTCACAACTGCTCTTGAGAGAAAGGGATGGAACATAAACCTGGGTTTCATGCCAGTCTTCATATTTTAGTGAAGAATTTCCATTCCCTACAGCTGTGTTTAGGGTGGTCACTTACATAAATGCTTCCTCGCTGTTTTACTTTGTGATAGTATGGCAGTACCGTGGTCACTTACCAGTGGGTCATGGCGATGTAACCCTTTATGGTCACACAGGAAAAAGAAATGGATCTGCTACCCTAAAACCGCAGGTAATAATCAATGTTATTGTAAGAAGTGCTCCAAAAGTTGTTGCAGAAGGTAGAAGCACTAGAAGGCAGCACAGCTACCCAAATTTGAATGAGGCTAGCATTTTCAGCTGATTAGTGATGGTTTTACCTTGTTCTTTACAAAATGATGCTTCCCTGATGTACAGCTTTCATCTTTAATGACCATAAGAGTTTGGCCTGACCTTAACTTCTGACAAGGCTAATCAAATAAAGGAGTCAAAATGGGCAAGAGGCTTGTTTACGTGCAGCATCAGAGCAGCTCTCTCAGCAATCCGAGAGAGATTTGGATTAACCGTTGCTGTGTCTCGGTCACCTATGCTATTCTGGTGTAACACTTGTATAGCAGCACCTGCGTCAGGTATGGGCCCTGACACGACTCCTCCCGCTTCTCCCTTTGTATCAAGTAACTTACTTTGCCATTGGGGAGATTTCTAGAGGCACTTGTCTTGCTTCAGTGAGAATCTGTGAATGAATGGCTTTCAAACCATCTTTTGATGTACGTTAGTATGACACAGACTAACAAGGCAAAACTTTTGTCTCTGAATAGGCGTTCTTGTAGCATCTTAACGTGCTCGAGGTCCCTTGATTTGAAGGTGCATAAAAACATAGCATATATTTTAGATGCACTTTTTCCCATTTTTTTTAACATACTAATTGCTTATTGAACGTCCTACTCTAAAAGAGGAAGGACACTTGTGCTCTCTGCCCTAACTAAAACAGGGTAAAGCCCAGAAGTGTGATAAGGCAGTAGGGAGGGGATGGGCAAGGAACCACATGAAAGTAACAACAGAATGATAGCTTCATTTTTTTATTATTATTATTTCAGCCTTATTGAAAACTGTAAGACAAGCGTGTGTGTATTACTAAGAATTAAATGGTGGTTTCTAGACTGAACAATTCATTAGATTTTGCCCAGAAATAACTGTGGCCCCAAAGTCCTCATTCAATCTGCCTGACAAAATGAGGACTGCCTGCATTGAAGGGATTTGGTGTTGTGTGTGTCTTATGAACATGTTATTGAAAAAGTGTCACCAGTTCCAGTTCCCTGCTTTGGTAAGTCTCCAATATGCCAGCTGTAAACTGCTACAACTTTACCTCAAAGATTTCAGGTTTCTTGTATCCACTGGAACACAGTTCTGGAATTATGTTACTCAAAATTCAGAGAACTACATGATCAGTTCAGGTACCTGCCTGCTTCTGGTAATCGCCATCACACCAGTAACAACTGAGCAGCAACTACTGCCTGCATTTGGATGTGGTGGGCTATGAAGAGCAGGGAAATATGTAACTGATAGAGGTCTCAAAGTATTTTTCTAATTGCCCAAAGTGAAATAAGATGATAAGAGGAAATTCAGAGTGATATATCATGTTCTTTTGGTAGGGTTTTTTTTGTTTTGTTGATTTATTTTCTAGGAAAAATCTAGCTTGTCTGAGTGTGTGATTAAGCAGCTGATGGAATAATTCTTTACAGGGAGGAGAAGATGCCAGAACACTTGAGTGGTGTAAAACTAGACTGCACAGAGTATTAGAAAAGGTACAGGGAGGAATAATTTTGTGTTGGCAGGAAGTAGACTTAATAGTACATTTTTATCTGTAATTTTTATGATTCTATGGCTAACTGGGGAAATGTTTAATGTTCCTGATACAGCAACTGAAGGCAGAAGAAGAAAGATTGACATACCCAGCACTGTTATAATTCATTTCATTACTTCACACAGGGCTTTTATATTGTCACACCCATAAAGCGCCAGTGTGTGCGCTTATAGCCAATTCATCTTTATATACTGCTGCTGATCCCATTCAAGTGAATGGCAAAACTCCCATCAATTTTAATGGCAGTGGGATATGGCCCATTTTGTAGATATACAATGTATATTTCCTGCACACACTATTTTTCCTGTATAAGGTGCCTCTCATCTGAGGTTCAGGGAATGTTTTGTAAAGCAGCTAAGTCACAACCATTGATGTAGTCTCCAGCTGATGAGATAACGTGATCTGTCTTCAAAATGAGATTTAAAGGTTGACATTTATTTATCTATCTATCTATCTATTTCTTTATTTATTTTAGGCACGGTATGCACGTAGAAGGGCTCCATGTATAATGTGGAAAATTTGCCCAAATAAATTGCAGGAGGTAACTATGTTAGAAATAGATGTTACACTTGCAAGGTTAACATTATGCTTCAGCACTTGAAAAATAGGAAGCATCAAAGAAAATTGAAGGCAGCATGGATCAGTGGGTTAGTACATTACACAGCAGTCTGCAGCACCGGAGGTAAGAAAGGTCCCTTTTGGAAAGCATCTGTTTGGATAGCGACTCACTCAATTAGCAAGGTACAAACAACAACAACAAAAAAAATTAATTATTGATTCTTTGGATATTTTAGCTAGTGTTCTCACTGAGAAAGATTTTAAACAGTGGTAAGGTTCTGTTCCCCCCGGAACCCACCATCTTTGACCCTGTTTAAAGAAAATGTACAGTGTATGAGCCGTATTTTAGTAGCTATAAACCCTGTTGGTTATGCATTGAAGGATCTGGATTCATAGCAGCATATTCAGCATATGCATACTGGAAATGGAATTGCTTGACAGGCTGATGTCTTCACTCAAGAAGCTTCCTTTCTTCACAGTAATGTATTCTGGAAAGCAGTCACATTCCCAGCTTAATGAGAGAACAGGGTTTGTAGAGGACTCAAATGGTAAGTTTGCAGTTTAACTAAAACTCCTAGAATGTAGTTGTGAGTTATGCACCAGTAGAGGCTAAATAATTCAGCAGACTGCACTGCAGGTGACAGATCACTGAGCCTTACTGTACAATACACTCTTCCACTTAGTGCTTGCTGCAGTCACAGGTCCTGGAATTGGGTTATGCAAAGACTTATGAACCCTTTCCTTGACTGGATGTATGCAAAGCTATATCCAGCTTGTTGAAGTACACTTGCCTTTAGTTAGCAGCATGACATTGAAGAGTATCTCTCTATGAATGTGTTGATTTAAGTAGCTATGCTGTGCTGGGATGACACAGTAACTGAACAGACAAACATCACCGTTCTGAAGGACATTAGCATCATCTAAATGTACAAGCAGTCTACTTGCATCCAGTCCCTTACAGCCACTCTTGGAAAACAGTAGTTATCTAAGACACATACGAATTAACTGGTTTTGGTTTGCTGGTTTTCACCATCTTGATATTTTTGGAGGTTGGTTTGTTTTTTTTTAAATACGTAAGTGGTCCTTTTTTAAAAATTATAGATACAAAGTTGACTTGAACTGTTACACTGGGATTTATATTCCTATGTGGTTCTCAAGAACACGGACCTTAAATTCAAGCACTGAAAACACAGAGTAAGTGCTGAAAACAGTTTCACATAGAGCTATGTCTCAAGTGCTGAACTGTGCACCATAACACCATTCATTGTAAAGCACCTAGAAACCACCACTGTGGCTTTGTGAAGTGGATGGTGGTGTAACTATAGCGCTAGCCTGAAGTTCAGGAGGTCAGAGTTCAGTTCCTAGTTTTTCTGTTGATTTCCTTTGGGCAATTTGCTTCTGATGTGATTTTTAGAAGCACTTAGTGTGTAGGCCTAACTCTGCTATCAAAATCAAATATTCCTATTGACTTAACTGAAAACAGAGTTAAGACTTATTGAAGCACATTTGCTGTTTTGTCCTCAAAGTCTCCAGGTCTCATTTTTCCATCTGTCTACTGAGAATTTTGTGTTTTACTCATAGAAATGATGCGAGGATAAATTCACAGATGTGTGTGAGCCACACAGATCTTAGCGCAGCAAAAGCCAAGCTTGGCCCAGTAGCATTTGTTTACCTTGGAAACGTCTGACTGACTTCACCAATTTCCAAAAACTGACTAACCTGGGAATTTATTTTTTTAAACTGTGAGGCTACTTTTTAACGAGAGGTTTCCTTATTTTTGCGGAGAATGTACAATGCTTTAATAGCAGAGGGTGGGGATGAGGAAAACTTTTTGCCACAAATTTTCTTGCCATGTCCTGTTTTAAAAGACAGCCTTGCAATGCACAGCAGCTGTCCGTAGCCTGCAAATTATTTCTGCCCTCCCTAGCAGATGTCACAGTGGCAGTTGACAGTATACTGTGAACTCCAGAGATGTCAAAGATTAAAATAAGTGAAAGTTGTTAAACAAAAAAGATATAAAATGTTCTTTCTTAGGCAAACAACCATAAATGTCTGGGCCTCTGACAAAAGCCTGTCTCCCTTATATTTTCTTTTTGTAGAATACAAAATGCTGTAACTTCTAAACTCAGCTTCGCTTTAGTCTGAGATATGCTGCTGCTTTTTCAAATTACTGATGCTTGACCCAAGAAACACAAAGGGCATGTTTTATTTTTCTTGATGTTGTGTCACACAAATTGGCTCCCAATGCAGAAGAGAGAGTGTTATGGAAAAGCATTTACAGCTGTGGGGTTGCAGAAGCAGGGGATGTCAAAAGGGGACGTTATCAAAGTTCACTGTCTGAAGGCTACTTCACTGCTTGAGGGAATGCAACGTTTTGTGGCTTTTGGAATTCATTTGCAGCAGAAGTGGTTTTTTGGAAGGGGGAGATAGATACTAGTTCTGACAAGAATGGGTGTCTGAGGAGGAGCAGGAGAAGAGATGTACTGAGCTAAAGAGAAAAATAAAATTATCAGACTTTATGCTAGATTTAATTACTATAGTTAAAGAAGTATACAGGGGCTACAGCTGGAATGGGTATTACACATACTGGTAAATATAAAAATATGAATAAGATGGATTTTGAGCCCCAAATTTCCCATGCTGGAACCAAAATACTGGAAAGTGCACCAACTTTCCAGTTGGAAAGAAGGAGTAAAAAGAAAATTAAGATAATCATTTTAATGACTGCAATACTAATTTGACAGTTATTCCCAGGTGTTTTCAAGTGACAGAAAACTTAAATCACTGGTTTAAAGTGAAAAAGAGTCTCGGGAACAAAACAGAAATCTGAACTGCTAGTTCTTTTGCCTTTCTATGGTCCGGTTTGCATAAATTTGCAGATATGGAGCTTCCCATACTGTGCAAGCAGCAAGATCTTTACCATTAAAACCTAGGAATCTCCAAGTTCAGGAAGTTGAAATGCAATGCCTGCATTTCAACTGGAAGCTCGTTTTCACAAGATGTTTCTGAGAATGAGGGCATAATAAGCTGTGACTCAGAATAGACAGAATTATCATTACTGGTGACCAACTTTGGATGAGTTGTCTTAACCTCATGCGTTGGGCAGTCTCTTGGAGAACTATATGGAAGATAAAATGGCAGAGTTGCTCTTTGCCAGCTCTGCTGAATGGATCCACGTTTTCCTCTGAAGTGTTTGACAGTGACTTTTTGCAGAGATTCAAGATTGGACTAGATTGGACTATAGGCTTTGTTTGATGCCAGAAGGAAATATCCGCGTTTCTGTGAAAAATGGTCCAAACAGTATTTTTAAAAAAAAAAAAAAAAAAAAAAAAAAAAAAATGCTTCTTACAACCTGCACATGTACCCACTCACAGAGCATTTTAGTTTAGACTTTTCTGCCTGAAAGATATATAAAAATAGCTGGAGTGTAACTAGGTTCATGCAGTCAGAGATAAGGAAGTGAAAACTGATTAAATGCATTGAGATGTGTTTTGTTTTGTCTGTTTTATTGAACCTGCTGGATTATTGATTTCTTTTCCATGTTTTGAATAAGCAGAACATTTGGAAGGAAAAAAAAAAACCTGTGCTAGGAAGAAATATCTTAAAAATCTCAAGCCTTCCAAAGTTTTCCCCCTTTTTTTTTTTTTGGTGTTAAAGAAAAGGTGGCAAAATTGTTGTTTCTGAAATAGGCTATAAAACAAGGAGAATATAAAAAGCCTTCTAAGAAAGCACATCTTCTGTTGAATCCTACATTAAAAGGAAAAGGAGAACTCTCTTTCACTCTTTACATGATACCTTTAGTCTGTCTCAAATGGAGTAAGATTAACAGTGGCTAAGTGACCTATGTGTCGAAGTCGTATTCACTTTCTTGGAGACTTAGGCTTTCAAAATTATTTCAGCACTCTGAAAATGTTAACATAAAGCTCAAAATGGACAGAGTTTCAGTTAGTTCTATAAGGCAGCTCTCCTCCTGCGATCTTAGTTACTTCATGTACACAACTGCTATTGCTGATGGTGAATGGGAAAGTGCATTTGATCTGTGTAGACTTGCGTACAGTTGTTTTGGAAAGAAAAGGTAAAGTTTTGCTGGAATACCTGCAACTGGTTTACACTGTTTAATTGATCATTGTTATGATGCATAAAGCAGGACCAGGCATGAATGAGTGTGAAATTTTGCAGTAGCAATGGTGGTGCATGCAGAACTTAGAAATGCCATCATACCAGCTCATCTCTAATAGCTTGTATGTCTGTGTTTAACTCAAATTATGTGACAGGGTGTTGCAAAGAGGATACCTTTAGGAAGAGAGTACAGAATGCAAATGCCTGATGTTGGTGTAACAAAGATCATTTCAGACTGCAAACTGTTGCTTGGGCTAAGTATGTTTCAGAGAGTCCAGCTGATATCTGCATTCAGGCTCCAAAAATGTATTTGGACCCTGTCAGCCCACTCCTGAAGATGATCAGAATTTAGGCCTGGGTGCAGCTAAGCCCATACAGGTGCATAAATAAGTTTCACCTTGAAAAGAATGTAAGATCTGTAAGAAAAGCCCCATCCCTTTGGATAGCAACTTTCTCCTTGTGCTCCACTTCCAAGTGCAGCCCAGCAGAATGGTCACTCACTCCAGGGCGCTGGCTACATGTCTGGTCTGGTAACACGGCTGGCTTTAGGAGATCTCACAGTGGGATGGCTCACTTCGCAAGCTCCTCCCCGCAAAAAGATAGCATTTAAAGAAAATTATATGATCTTTAAAAACTGGTCTTATTATTGAATTTATAGTAATATCATCATCCCAGGCTGCTTTTGGTTTTCAGATTTCTCTGAGTAAGTAGTAAATGTAAAGGTTTTCCTTCAAAATGGCAATGGTACTTTGAATCAGTAAAACCTATACCTCGTTTTTGCTCTTCTTTCTTTGGTGTACTCCCTTTTAGAAATCACTGTTTTAGAGCATTGATAAATCTGAAAAATCCAGCCCTAAGCACAGCCAGTTTGGCGGTGGCCTATCCTGGAGGAAGAAGTTAACAAAGGGAACAAGTGATACTAGAATATCACTGTGTCAATGCCTCCTTACGTTTTATGCCATGTATTTGTTCAGTGAACCTAATGACGTGAGAGTGAGATCCAATTCTTTCCCCTTTCTGCCTTAACTCATATTCTGTAATGACAAGTCTATGATTTCTTTGAACTTTTGCTCTCATACTCAGATGGGGGTGTGCATAACCAGTGTTAACATTTTGACTCTCAGGAGTTCAGGTAGGAGTATTTTTCTGTTCTATAATATATAACTATTATTCAGTTGAAAAACTGATTTTCTCATCTCTTCCAAAAGGTCTGATTATGCTTACACTAAAATACAAAATCTATAATGAATGCCAACCTAGTAAGTTTACCGAAGGGTAGGAAAACACAAAAAGTTTAAGGGGTTGTTTTCTTTCAAGAATCCATGCAAACTGGAGTGAAAGTGAAGTCAGGCATCAGTTCATTGGCTTAATTTATGTTGGATCTGAGCTATTGCAACCTCTGCTGTAGAAGATCTGTCTTGGCTATTATCACATTTGGATATAGAGTCAGCTCTCATCTCATGTAGTTTCACTTCTGTATTTCCAAGCAGGATGAGTCTGTTGAGCCTTGCATACAGGCCTGTCAACTCATTTCAGCTCATAGCTATTTCCCCGGACCGACATTACAGCACACTGATCTCACAAATCTACTCAGGTAAAGTATGTCAATACATATTTTAGACTTAAAGACTTCCTAACTGCTTTTACCTTGTATTAGTCCCTGTTGTTTTGAATCTACACACTGAAAACATTATCTCCTGTCTATGTGAGGAGGTCCTTTGCCTGTAGTCTTTCCCTACAGACCCATTGCACTTTGCATGCCGTATTTCCCCATCAGCATTGGCAGGTATGCTCGCAGGATTATAAAGGAATTTAAGAAATTATCCTGAGACCTTTGTGTCTGATGCAAATATAAACAAGTCAGCTGCAGTTTTCTTGTTACAAAGGAGATGGCATAAAGGCAGTGCTTGAAAAATGGAGGAAAATAGATAGTTCGTTCATATGTTAAGGAAAACAAGCCTTCCTGGAACTGTAGCCACTGGGACGACAGCAAGGCAGCAAAACTGGAGCAAATCCTTAATGGGTATGAATTGCCCCTGGGGACAGATGCTCCACTGATGTAAATTCTCACAGTTTCAGCAAAGCAGTAGTAGGCAATGCCAGCTAGGAATCCGCTCCATCCTTTGAGAGGGTAAGGCCTTCTGGAAGTTTTCTCTTGCAAGATGCGGCTTTCACATCACCTGGGCTTAGCAATTAGTTTAGGACTGTAAATTCTAGATGGTCTGGGGGTCCAAGCCTAATCAAGTATGGAGTGTGCTTTGAGCAAAAAAAAAAAACTTCTGAAGGTCGCTTCCTTCTGAGAGGAAAGGGAATGGTGTCCCTTGGTTCCCCCCACAAACATAAACTTTCTGAAGATGTGAACCTACTTGTAGCTACTGGAGATTTGTCTGGCTATTCAAAAGATGGCTGGAATAGTAGTACACAAAAAGTAAGAAGCTGGAAAACAGGGCTCAAAGAAGGGAAGAGAGACATAAGGCCACAGTTAACAAGCTACTGACTTGCTTCCCTTTTTAAACATAGAGATCTCTCTAACTTATACTGTAGGCAAGCCCTACCTAAAATTTTCTGGCTTTATTCTCAGAGTAGAAGAGACTTGCATACTATCTGCTTAGTAAAAACTACTGTACATAGTTTATGCAGTGCTTGCAAACAAAAGTGAAAGTCGTCTGTCTAGTCCTATTTGAATTTCTGGAGCTGTAAATGAGACTCAACTTTCAGTGTCTAGAATGGTAACAAGTTGCATCTATATAGATGGATAGACAGACACATGTATACTGGTATGTATATTCATGGGAAGAGTGTATTAAAACGTAGTGACACAAAAGTAATTTTCACTTCAATTTCAGAGAATAAAGCAAATCCATCTTCTACCGGTCATACTTCTCCCACGTTGTCTGCCTCAGAGAATGGGATTTGAATTGTTCAAATGAAATTAGAATGTCATGGCCTTGACCTGAATAGAAACAAAAATTAAAAAAAAAAAAAATATTTATATAGAACATGCCAGTGAAATCTGGGGGGCTTCTAGGGCTGTTAATTTGTCAGCATTGTTAATTCAGTAGCAATAGCCTCCTATATTAGTGCAGCTGAATGTCAATATTAGCATGCGGTATTATATGCATTAAAAATGTTCTGTTTGCCTTTCCCTCCTTCCCCCAACATGCATGATCAGTTTCAGGTATAACACTAAAATTTGTATTATATTCAGCCAATCCAGATCCCATTACATTAGACAAACACTGTACAGGAAGAAAGTGGATCACATAAATGCTACTAATATTATTCATGAATTTTCCTGTTGCAGTAAGTTGGAAATATGTTACAAATATTCTCTTATAAATGACTTTCTTCAAGTTCTTTTATTTCTGTATTTTTTTCTTTACTATTTAAGAGGTTTTGATAAGAGGGTTTGATTCGTTTCTTCAGATAAAATTCAATGCCTCAGTGTTGCTGTTTGTTCTCTACCATTGATGATAATGCTCATCTCTTTTACCTCCTTTCCACCTTCCTGCTGGTCTCTGGATGTCAATCTGTATCACAGACTGAAACCTCAAATTGCTTTTCATAGCTTTTCACAGAATAGGGATTCCTTTTTTTTTTTTGTGTGTGCTTTGAATAGGCCAAAATTTATGACTGTTCAATACTGTTTCAGCTACTGTAGGTAATTGTTTAATTACCTATTGTCTTCTGATGTTTGATGCTGGTAGTTGCTGTTGGACATTGTGTTGTAAAACAGGCCAAAATATGGAAGTAGAAATGTATAGATTATTTACTGCATATATATATAATACAAAATAATAATATATATTATACATGTAAAATATATAAGTAAAACCACATATAATATTGCATATGGTCTAGGACAACTGCAGGTAAGTCTTCTGGAGGAGTCTTATTAGTGGTAAAGCTCCAGTCTTAAACTGGACCATGCTGTAGCATTTAATAAAAATATTATCTGTGACATTAATTTCTATAGGATACTTTAACACAATTTTAAAACAAGATTCTATCTAACAAATTCCACAGGTTTTAACAATAATTTCTCCATAAATCCATGCCATTTCTATGGCATTTTATTTCAATTATTCTTTATTTTAGGTTGCACAAATCCTTCCCATAAAGTAGTACAGTATCTTCTACCTGTGGTTTGTTAAAGTCCTAGAGCAACCTGTGGTATAAACTGCAAAAGTAATATGCCCTTCACAAGAACAGGTCTGTGTTTATTGTGCATTGCTGAATGCCTGAAAAGATCACTTGAGCATATTCATTCAAGAAAGCTCTCCTGTTGGTTATGGTATGTGTGTGTTCAATGCCTTTCCTGGTCTGTTGCTAAACAATTCAAGAGGATAACAGTGTACACCCTACTAGTGGGTTTGAGCTTCAGAAAAGAAAGCATGGTGAAATGGAGCGATGGGAAACTCGATGAGTACAGTGAGTTCTTTTTACTGAGACTACTGCAGCTAATTCATAAATCTTTTTCCTCTTCTCCTGCTTTCCTGTCTATTTGTGGAGGAGCAGGGGCCAGCGGGAGAGTTGGCAGGTCTTGGGGCATTGTGTTGTCTCCACTTTGTTTCACTCCATTTCTGTTTTCAGTAGTCTGGGGCCCTTCTGGTACGCTTCATCATTCACATGGCCACGAGGTCTTGAGGGGTTTTTCCAGTGATGGTGACATTACTCACCACATTACATCTGTGAATACTAGCTTCAGAAGTTACTGGCAAGAGAGCAATTTTTCTGAAGAGTTAACCTCTTGCTTGACCATAAAATTTCAACACCATTTCTTGGTTTTTTTCCTTCCATCTGCTGGGGAAGGAAAGGTGAGTAATGGGCTCTGGAGGGGACAGCAGATCAGATGACTTGCTACTGCCTCTTTTATTTGTTGACTACAAGGTTTATTTGTTGACCAGGTCAATTTATTTTTTTATTATTCGTTTGATTGTTTATTTAAAATAGGTGAAATTATGTGTGATTCTGATTCACTTGGCCAAACTAAATCTCTGTAACTGACAGCATACTTTTAATAGATTCCTCCAGTAATTATTAGGCCAATGTAATAGAAGCAGTGCTTGAATTGGTATTTACACTCACATATGAATATTCAGTGATGTAGTATTTTTGGTGGCAATAAGTTGTCTTCTGTAGTTATAATAGGTGTGCTTGTCAGATAGTATCAATATCTTGATTAGTACAAAATGACACTAATTAGAGAAATCTTGGAAGGTCTAGAGGGTCAGAGATGTGCCGCTTATTGTTGGTGTTCATTTTGTTTGACTAGGCTGAGATGTGTGAACTGGATTTTTTCTAACTCGGTGGTTAAGGAATAACAGCCTTCATTTTAATACAAAATTGCTATTGGTGCTGAATTTCTGTAGTCTCTTTTCTTTCCTTTTGTATTTGTGACTTCTGTTCACTGAAGTTATTAAAAGCCTTGTGCATTCTGGATATGGGGGCGGGGATCATTCTTAGTACATTCACTTTTTACTACCAGAAATCCACAACTTTTTCTCACAGCAGATTGCTGCATAGACTATTTTGACCAATAGCTTTGTTTACCTTCACCCAAGAATTTTGCAGCAAAGAGGCTGTTAATAAATGTAAGCCAAAAAGGAAACACCAGCAAAAATATGAAAACATGTTCAGCCTCAGTCCCAGGTAAGCTGATTTCAGGTTTAATGCAAGTTCTCTGACATATGAACATGGAAGAGACATGGAGGAGAGATGGAGGTGGTGGTGCGGGGGAAAACCCAACCGTTCATATATGGTTTATCTGCCTTATTTCCTGAGCTGTGTTTCATTGCTCTCATTCTCTTGCTGTGCTGACAGACCGCAAAATGGCTACAGATTTTCCATCTTCCATCCTGTCTCAGGTTTATCAGGCAAGCAATCCAAGCAGGGTAGGGGAGAGGCATTCTGTAGCCTAGATAATGGTATAGAAGACTGCACAGGTTAAAGCTACAGGGCACAAAGTGAAGTCAGTGCAGCCCACAGGATGATCTGGACATGTTGCAGTGTTGAGGAAAACCGTTCTGCTTTCTCCACACAAAAGGATAGCTGCCTTTGTATTCTCATGGGAGGCTGTGGCACCTGAAAACCATCATACCGAGTAAAATTGCATACGCTTGAGTATAAGCAAGCAGGTTTTGAGGTCAAACTGTTTACTGTACAGAGGGCTTCCTAGAGCAATAACTATCTTGTCCTCCTTTTCTTGTGTTTCTGCAGGGTCTGACATCATCGAGTTCTGGTCCACAGCCACATACCTAAATATATACTGTGAAATATACATGTAGTGAAATACACATAATAGATCTATGTTAACGTGGAGCAAGGTGAGCCTTGCTATAATCAACTTCATTTTTTTTTTTTTCTTTGAATCTGCACCCAAACAATCACATTGCTCAGGTGAATTTGCATAGAAAAAATTCTTTATTCCTGTAGTTAAGAATGGAACATATCAAATTCTGATATCCAAGGCATTTGAATCAAATTTCAGTTAGAGAAGGCCATTTTTCGTACCATGACAGCCATCAACATAATAGAAGATTTCCCTTTCCTTTCAAAGGTGGTGCTGCTGTTTTTACTAAAGGAAAGGAGAGCCTTCAGGATTTTAAATTCTGGATCTCAAAGCAAAGTGTGATTTCATAAAGTTATACTTTTATTAAAGTTATTTTTGTATGTGGCTTAAAATCATGTTTTCTCCTAGGCACATCTGAATTCAGCACAGCCAGGAACTCAGCCTCTTTTGAACACCAAGCCCTCCCTATATATAAGCTATTGCCTGATGCTCTGCTTCCTAATTCCATGGGTGAGTAGGAAAGAACCAGGTGTTTTCTGTTGTGTTTGAAGGCTGGAGCGAGACCATTATGGTAGTCTGATCTGACTTCCCGCACAACAAAGGCCATTTGCCAACACTTGAAGTAACACACACTTTCATGAATACTGGATTTGTTGTTTCCTTTTTAAATATTTTGTTTGTCAAGCAAGTGCAAAAGGTGTTAGAAAGGAGCTTCAGCAAGGAGTAAAAAGAGAAGAATTTGGAGTCCAGCCTTTAGGGTTGAGATGAGGAAGAGATGATCTTGTAGTTCAAAGCTACTGTGAGAGGTAGGGAAAAATTTTGAGCAGCAAAAGCATAAACAAGAGAGATGAGAATTTCCATTTAAGAGAGCAAGTAGAATTTTATCCTTGAGAGAATGACCTAATACAGATTATAACTCTAAAAATGGAAAAATGCAGACTAAGGTGTATAATTTGTCATGCTAAAGAAATATTTATCTGCAAGACTGTCCATTATGCCTTTTAAAGGACGAAGTTTCTCCCATGCCCAGTTCTGCATATTTATGGCTTGGATTAAATATCCATGTCCTTTTTACAGCTGTTAGCAATAAGCCAGACCTGCTGTATAATGGGTTGACACATTGTCATTGATTTTGTTGTTGATTATCCAGGGCTTAACAGAAATAGGCAGGCTTCAGACTGGTATCTCCAGCTTATTCCTAGGAACAGCATATTTTTCTCCGCCTCACCTTGCCTTCCCCACCATTTTTATTCAAGTAGCCTGTCCTATCGTAAGTCAAGACCATAAGGTAAAATGTTTTTGGGACAGTGACACTGTTTTAGGAGAAACTCATGCAACTGGCTGCACTCTACATTCCCTTGAGGGTAGGGTCGTGTCTCAGGCTTTTGTGGCATAGTGCAAGACTCTTCTACAGATGGTCTCATGCTATTATATGATGCATTGCAGCACTTCTGTGTGTCAAGAAAAGGAAAACTTGAAGTGTTTTAGGAAGCCTAAGCTCTCTGATGATGCACAGGCTTTGAACCTTTGGTGTTGTAAATAAAGTTGGAGGGGTAGATGGAGTCCAATCCACTATGGAGCTGCAGCAGAATGCAGCAGTGTTAATTGATTGCATTAGCAACATATTCTCACACTGAAGGGTTGAAATAGTAGTGCCTGACTGTAGCTGGAAAAGGCTTGCTCAAAAGGCATAGACCATATAAAGCACCTAGGTCTCAATGAAGCAGGGTTCATGGCTACATCCATGTTACCAAATAGCAATGTTAAACACAAGCAGAAGTGTGCAGCAGAACAGTTAGGGCTGAGGACCCAGCACTGTGTATTTCAACAGCGTACTCTGGGGCAACTGCAGCTTGGTGCTGTGAACTTGGTGGCCATCAGTGGCTGGAGAACATTAGGTGGCGTCTTGGAGCACACCATCTGGTTGAGTTTCATCCAAAAGGTATCCAGTTTTCACACTCCAAAACCACCCCATAATGTGAACCAAAAGTGTGGTAAGTGAGACAGAGTTGCTCCAAAAGCGAAATACTGATGCAAACCAAAACACTGATGTATGTGCATTTCATACCTACCCTGTGAATACAGAGAGAACTGAGCGACTGATGACTATTGTGAGATCCACCTTCCATTTAATGAAAAGCCATCCTGTGCTGGATGAGTTTAGGTGTCTGCTAGGTGGCAGGCAGACTGCCTAGTCTTCCCAAATGCATAATCTCATTTCACTTCTGCCTGCCCTTTGCTCCCTTCCTTAGCTTCAAGCTGTCAGTATTTTGAGTTAGTTGGACTTCAAAAAGAAAAGAATGAGTTAAGTGTTCTTACATGTTTTTAAACAAAAAGACTTGAATAATGGTTTCTTGGTGGATTTCCAGATCTTCAGAGTTCATGTTTTCAAGCTTTACACTGCATTTGTTCTAATACAAATTCCACTAGCATTTTCAGTGGATCTCTGATCCTTCAAGTTTAAGATGATGAAAGTAATTAGCTAAATGGTTGTTCTCTAAATATAGGGAAGCATTTTAAGTAAGGGCATAGAAAGAATTAACCTTTTTTCCCTCCCCACACCCCTCCTGGAGATTTGAACAATTGATTTTACATAGGTAACAAAGTATATAGCAGTATGATGAATACACTTCAGTTGTGCAGCTTATTTCCCATGCTCTTGAAAACCAACGCTTAGACACATTATCAGTAAAGGATAGGTGACATTTCTGGTAATTGCAGTAAACATGGAGTCTGTGAGGCTGTTTTACTCCTTTAGCTGTTGGCTTTTTTGGGTTTTGTTCTTTGGGTTTTTTTAGGTTTTGTGACGGGTTTTTTGGTGTTTTCTGGTTTTGTTTGGCTTGTTGGTTTTTTTTTTTTTCTTTTTAAGGAGAGCAGACGTTAGAAAACCCAAAGTGTAGCTATTAAACTGGAACATAGATAAATATACAGTTCCTTTAAAGAACATTTCCAGGAAGAATCCCATCCTCTTTCTGGGGCTGCCAACTGGCTTGAACCACCTGAATCTGTTGGGATGTTACGTGTATGACTAAACTGAAGAATATGGAGATACTGTAAAATTTATTCCAACTATTAAACCTTATGTGTCTTGGTAGCTGATTTTGGAAGATATTTAATGGTGTGTAATCATTAACATCCCTTGTCTTAGCTCACCCTTCCCACTAATTCTATGTCAAGGTAATCCAACAGTTTATAGCGCATTGTTCCTGATCCACCCTGATGTAAGGGAGAAGGCAAAGAAGCCTCCTGGTCTATATTTTATAACAAGAACTCTGGAAAATGGTGTTCTGTGTGATCACTTAGAAGAGCTGTCACTTTTCTCTGACGCTTCAATTTTGTTAACTGTCCACAAAAGCTTATGAACACAGATTTTTAGCATAGTGTCCATGGTATGAAATGGAGAAAGCATGGATATGCACAGCTATTCCCCACATCAAGATCTGTTTTCTTGTAATTTTCTACTGTATCCTGAACTAAGCATGAAAAAAACAAATTAGGAAACAGGATAACTAGTTTTGAAGAAGAGTTGCTTACAGGCTTTTAGGTATTTTTCATCTCAGTCTGCTGCACTGATAAGTGTGATAATGGATAATTCATTTGCTAAACGAGAATAATATTTTACTACTAAAATGTCTTGTAAGAAAAATTGTAAATTGAAGCCAAGAAGTCAAAAGACAATGAAAGCAGTCATGTATGTCTAACAAAAGAGATGTGTGCACATCCTGCTTTTAAAACTCATGAGCATAAATGTGTAAACAGAAACATTCTAAATGGTAGAAAAGTCCATCACTGAAGGAATCACCCTTTAATATAGGAATTTGCAATAGTAGTTATGGAATCTTACTTCGTGAATCTTTACAACTACTTATTCTGTATAATTAACTGTATTTTGAATGTGTTGCATCAGATATGAAGACTTGAGATATGATTTCCATCTGAGCTGAAGCTTTTCATTCCATTTTTTCTATACATATGTATATGCTTCATATACAACCTATGATTAAACATATGTGCTTTGCCTTTTGGAAAATCAAACACACAATGTGAGATCCAGAAATGGCTGAATCAAGGAAACAACTACATTGACTTTAGGCATCTACTTTGATGTATAATTGGGGGGGTTGGGGCTTCTGAAAATGAAAGCTTTTCCTTTGTCTTTTCGTACTCTGTGGTTTTCATTCCCTTCATCAGAAGAGTAAGTCTTTGCTAATTTGCAGTGGTGAATGAAAAAACTTGTACATTAATGAATTTCGTGCACTAGCAAGTAAACCATTTTACAAGGATGGCTACCACTTCAGTAAAGATATTCTGTTTCTCTTTTTTGTCGGTGTTAGCATATCTTTATTTAGGATGCTTCAGTCTACTAGTCAATGTTCTGTCCCATGTCTGCAGAAATAATGAAACAGTAATAAAAAGAATCTTGACTGCAGCATATGGCCTGTCTTTGAAAGGTGAGAACAGTCCACAAATGCTGTTTTCTTCAAATAATAAGCAGTGTTATTTAGGTAAGTGCTTATAAACAAATGCTTTACAGGGCTGTTATACAGCATCATTTTAAAGGTTCTGTTTTTCTCAGAGAATTAAGCTAAAAACCATCTGCTTTCTGTCTTAGAAACATTGGACTAAATCCAAATCGGGAGACAGTAGCCTTGCTTGCACTGAACTAGATTCACTTTAATACTAATTGGAATACCAAGTACCTGTAATTGCCCCCCGGAGCCTGTGAGAAGGGAGCAACAGGATGTCCTTCTCTCTTCCTCTGCTGGCTCCAGCTCTGCTCTGAAAGAGATACCCAAGGGCAGGAGCCAGAGTAGAGGAATTGCCATGGGCTTTTTGCCCCATGCACCCTAGCAGTCTTCCCAGTTGTCGTGGCTTAACCCCAGTCAGCAACCCAGTACCACACAGCTGCTTGCCAACCCTCCCCCATCCCTGCTGTGGGATGGGGGAGAGAATCAGGGAAAAAAAAAAAAAAAAAAAAAGTAAAACCAGTAAAAACAATTTAATAGGACAGCAGAGGAGGAGAAAATAATAATAATAACACTGATAAAAGAATATACAAAGCAAGTGATGCACAATGATGTTGCTCATCACCCACTGACTGATGCCCAGCCCGTCCTCGAGCAGTGATCTATGGTCCCTGGCCACTTATGCCCAGTTTATGTACTGAGCATGATGCCATATGGTATGGAATATCCCTTTGGTCAGTTGGGGTCAGCTGTCTTGGCTGTGCCCCCTCCCAGCCCCTTGTGCACCTGGCAGAGCATGGGGACCTGAAAACTCCTTGACTAGTGTAAGCACTACTTAGCAATAACTGAAAGATCAGTGTGTTATCAACATTATTCTCATCCTAAATCCAAAACACAGCACTGTACCAGCTACTAGGAAGAAAATTAGTTCTGTCCCAGCTAAAACCAGGACACCAGTGCTCTTGCTTCTCTTGTCTGTATCCCCCCTGCCTGTGACCTTGTCTTCTCTTATGGTCACCTGTGGAAAATTTACCTTCTCCTCTTTTGAGGCTCATGTGGCCACATCCCTCACCAACACTTAGAGTGTTCTTTCCCAAATTACTCATTGCTCCTTTCCTAAACCTCCTGCCCCCTGCCACTCTTATTTAACCTTTTCTTCCCATTGACATCCACTGGTTTTCCATGCTCACTCACTTTTCCTGTACAAAGTCTTAATGTAGTGTGAGATAGCACACTGCTGCTCAAAGCAGTAACTGCAGAAAAGCTGCTTGTCTCAAACCCACAGGACAATGTCACCCCAATGCTGACATGAGCTCCTTGTACTGTTTTCAAGGGCAGAATGGGGAAATTGCTTCTGCAAGGAATGTAAGACAGATGGCTGTAAGTACAGCAAGTACTTACTTGCTGGAAGGAAATAAAACCTGTGCCTATTGCACTCTGACAGATTGGTATGAAAGGATTCCATGCAGTTTATAATCTCCAACCTGGTAAAGCGTAACTTATTTAGCATCAATTACTTCTCCCATTTAATCCTAACTCTTTCAGTGGGAAGAGAAGGCATAAGATTATAAGTAGTAGCTTGGTAGCTATAGCAACTGTTTTAGGCATCTTAAATCAATGTATCTGAAGGCTATGTGGCAGTTGCAGGATGAGGAAATACTGGATGTGAGAGATAGTTGTACCTCTCCATGAACAAAAAGGTCAGAAGAAAGAGCTTGTTAGCCAGGTAGCCAGGAAACGTAAATTTTGCCTTGTGTGGATCAATATAAGGTCATGTGTTCATATCTGATTGCCTTAGATGGATTAAGATATTGGATATTATTAAGATAATAAAAGGCAGGTTTGGCATCATGATGGTACCTCTTTGTCCTTGAAACTCTGCAAGTGGAGGTGTTCCCATTGTAGATGCCAGATGGTTCTTGAAACCTGGTTGCTGAAATGAGGGAAGATTTCTGCCCAAACAGGTAGTTTTCCTATTAGGTTTTCTTTGGATATTCTCTACTTCTGGTTTTTATATATCTTTCTTCTTTTGTATTGTTTTCATTTTCAGTCTGTATCCACTTTGTCTCTTCATGTTTTGTTAATGACCAATTAGTAGCACAGTAGCTTGGTTCTAAAATCTTTTTGTTTTTACTAGCCAGCACTTCTGGGCATGCTCAGTTACTCAGATTTTTGCAGTAAGCCCTTGGAATTGGGAACATAAAAGTAGGAAGACAGATTTTACTGAATGTCAGCTAAAGTATCCATCTCTCCCCATTCACGTATCTGTTTTGTGGAAGTGAAAAAAAACCAAAACTCTAATAGTCTGTTTCCTCATAAAAATTAGTCTAATAATTTTCCTACTCTTTTCACCTTATTGACAAGGGATCCATCCCTGCCTTTGCAATGTTCTGTTACAACAGAGGCCTTCCAAGAAATAGCACTTCCTCCTTTCCACAGTACCTGAAAAGAAACCCTGTTCTGTAGGGCTTAGGATGTGCCTCCATTTACTTGATGGTAAATGCAGAACAACTGCAAAGGAGTCAGCCTTGGCACTCTCAATCTGTACTGGTGCATAAAGCTTGTCACTAAAGCCCAAGTTTGCCATTTAGTCTTTTGGGGTTTATCCCCTGTGAAAGTGTCATTGTCAGGACATGATTCTCCTGGATGATCTTTATTAGACAATTATTTCAGGCTACAGCTGTTATAACCGATCTTGCTTTATGGCCTTATTGTCCCATGCTTTGACTCATGATTGCTTTTTTTTGTTTGTTTTGTTTGGTTTGGGGTTTATTGTTGTAGGGATGTCTTTAGGATAAATTATTTTCATTTCCTTTAGTGTATACCTGGGTCTTTGCTTTTTCAGTCTATATGTACTCTGTACTTTGAATACATTAAATTTTTTTTGCTTTATATGGCATCTGCTAATGTCTTATTATAGAAATAAAGATGTTTAGTTTGAGCTTTGTCCCCTTCTGATTGAACCCCTGCTGTAATATCTAGTGGGTTTCATATATCTCTTCTCAGTACTAGGCCTACATTTTCATAGTACATATTTGCTATAAAAATGTTAATATTAAATATTGATTAAAACACACTACTGTCTGAAGTGTGTGTGTCCTGGCACAGCAATTTTCTAGTGCCTGCATGTAAGTACTTCCATCTTTTTCTCTGCAGCCTTCTGCAATGAAGTCCTGATGGTCACTTGTGATGAATTGTTTTAATTGCACCATGATTTGCAACACAGCATTGCTTTAAATCCCACATGCAAATGAAGGTCTCTTGCTCTGCAGTCTCTGATAGAAATGTAGGCATTTATTCCATTGAGTCACAGGGTAAGATCAAAATAGCCAGCACAAACCAGTATTAGATACAGTCCAACATCACCTGTAGATATGCACCGCACTAGGAAAGCCAACGCAAAATGAGTCATGCTTTCTGTGGTTTTCTTTCCCCTTGTAAGACACTGGGTGAGCTCTGACCTCAGGGGAGGTGGTGGTGTGTGTTTGCTTGTTTGTTTGACTTTGCAACTGCGATTAGAAGATAGAATTTACAGTCATAAACCCTAAGTGTCTAAAGACGGGTAACCCTCAGGGTAGAATTTAGCAGATTACAGTGGCTGAAGACAAGAAGGTTCGCCTTTCCAACGAAGGGATGGATGTAACCAGAGCAACCAGTAGCAGCTCTTTTAGTTTGGCTCTGGCTAAGAAATGAGAAGTGATCTTATCAGTTAAATAGTCAAAATGGCCTGAATCAATCTTAATGCAGCTTTCATGTTGTTTTGCTTCAGGCAGACCCTGTGAGATTGTTTCAGTTCTCAGCACCAGTAGAGAAAACATACCTCTCTTGCTTTTCCTGGAAAACAAGAGGTCAGGCTGGGATGCTGACATAAAAACTCCTCTTCTCTATGCCACTGCTGTCCAGACAGCAATCTGGTTTTCTTCTTTAGTTTTGCATGTTCCACAAGGAAGTATAGCTTTGATAGTCTTTTTTTTTTTTTTTCAAATAGCTGTGCCTAGTGATTTACCTGAACCTAACTAATGCATTTGTAAGGTGCTAGCTGTTGTAAGAAATAGACAGAAGGCAACCAACAGTGTTGTTGCTGTTAGAGAAGAGATGTCTTGATATTTCTGTAAGCAACTCTCCCTCGTTACTTCAGACTGTAAAATGAGTGTAGGAATTAACATACAGGATCAGATCAGCATTTTGGATACACCAGTATTCTGTCTCCTTACAATCCATTGACCCTGGACACTTTATAGACCTCCAAAGTGTCTATGTTGGTGAAAAACTGATGTAGAAAGTGGGTGGGATTTTTTGTTGTATGTGGGGGATTTTTTGTCTTTTTTTTTTTTTTTCTCCTAACTTCAGTGATGGAGCTTGACTAATTATCTGAAAAGTGATGGTTTCCCGCCCTACAAACTTCTGGAGATTTTGCTTTTGATTCCTCATTTTCAGCATGCTTTTGGATGTTCTTGAGAACCACACAAGGGAGATCTGCTTTTAACACCCTTGTTAGGGAGGAAATATTTTGCTTCCAAAGGTCTGTATTCTGTTGTTTGTTACTGCAAGTTTAAAAATAACAAGCTTCGAAATATTTCAAAGTTCTCTAGAGAATGGAGCCTGCTTCTGGAGGCTGATGGCCAGATTGTGCTACCAGGTATGATATAAATCAAGAATAACTCCGTTGATTGCAGGGCCATTACTCCAGCATAACCAGGAGCAGAATGTGACCCTCAGTTTAATTTCTGAAATGGCTTCTGAATTTATTGGAGCTATGCATCTCTGCAGGACCTTTCATGGCTTTGCTGCAGTGGTAGCCTGATGTAAATCAGATTTCCTTGCAGCTGAGAACAGTGCTGTTTATATATGAAGCTCTAATAATGTTTGCTGGAGTTTTGTGTTCCTAGGACCATCTTAGGCATTCAAACAGCTTACCCTTCTGCCTGCGACCTGAAGAAAGAGGAAAGTGTTTTACAGCAGTAATAAAGAGATTACATTAGGTGAAGTTATTTTCAGTAGCTATATCAGGAAGATTGAGAGTCAATTATCCTGGTCAGGTTCATTTTTAGGACACAGGCAAAGAAGAGGGTTGAGACATTTATACTGTACCAGCAAAAAAAGACTTAAAGATGCTGTGTCCGCACTGAGTACTTGGGCCTTATCAGCAGGAAAAACTAGTGAGGTCACTGATCATATTTTGGGAGCTGGAGAGTATTGCTTTAGTCTCTTTTGGGTGCTCCTTGACCTCTTGGACCCTTTTACTCAGCAGAGAAAGCAGGCTGTGTGGCGTCACCTGTGGCAGTGAATATTTGGGAAGGAGAATAGTGCTGAGACTCATGATATATTTCTGGGTTCTCTTTTGTGAATTTCTCCTCTGTTGCAGCATCTGCTCTGTCTGATCTCAGAAAGCTTTCCAACATTGTTCTCTGCTGACCCTGCCTCTGCACTCTCACATTTGTATATAAGTTGTATACATACAATTTCCCTACATTAAGAGGCTAGCTGCTTTTTTCTTTTTCTTTTCCTTTAACTAATACTTACAACACGTACAAGACTAGCTTTCCAAAAGTAGCTTTGCTATTTAAGGGTCCTGGCTTTTTTTTAAGTGTAACTTAGCATCCTGTAAGACAAAAGATACTGCTGTTTCTCTTACGTTTCATCTGCAGAGGGAAATGTTGCTTGAAGAAAGGCCGTATGCAATGGTATGTTATTCTGCTACTTATTTTTAAGTGTTCACATGCCCCCCCACTTATTGGAAAGAAAGAAGTCTGTTCTGAGAATGTGACAGCTGAATCAGTAACCTCTGCCTCTCACAATTACAAGGAACTGATGATCAGCTGGTGGACGGGACTGTGGAGCTGGTAGGTAAGACTAGTGAAGGTATGGTGACATAAGTCCACTGAAGAGCTGACTCAATATGTGCCCCAGTTACTTGGGCCGTAAGACTTTGTCTATGTTTTGCCACCCTTTAGTTATCTTGTCAAGCAGTTGCTTCTTCCTCTGCATTCATCTGTGTTTTTACTGCATTTTTATACATTAAAATTTTGCCTGTTGGAGCACTGAACTGTGTTTTCAGTCAAAATGAGGTGAGTGTTTGATTCCTATTTGACTGAATGATAGAAATACCAAATCTTTCTAGGATGCAGTGGTATCAGAGAAGTGTTATTAAGTTTTCAGCAGCTTATGGTGTGCCTGAAAACATGTATATATTTTTTTCCCCTTTCTAGCCCTTTCCCTTTCTTTCTGGGGACTGTAATGCACTTATGAATTTGGCTGTTCATAGTGAGGGGATTTCAGTTAGGTTTTGCTTCCCCTCCACTCCGAGTTAATTCTGGCAGGTGAACGCCTTTATATACTCACTTCTGGCACAAGTTAAAATGGTCTGATTATCCAAAGAATGAACCTAAAAAGTGTAATCATCACTTGATCTGCCATTCTGAAGCAAGACTGTCTAGTAACAACTCAATATTTTATTTTGGTAGCATTGATTCACCAGAACTGATTGCATTTTGGTAAGCAGTACACCTGTTTCTTCTTCAGTCTCTCCACTCAGCAACCACGTCATCCTAGCAGTAGCACCTGAACTGCTAAGGTAGCTGCTGCTGAAAAATAGGGAGACATAAGGAGCTAATCTGAAAAAAAAAAATATAAAATGCAACAACCCCCACAGAACTGGCATTGTCTTTATGTGGAGCAGCACTTTGGAGTTGGTGAGTACCCGTGGAATTCAACTACGTCTGCACCTGATGGAGAGAAGTCATGGAGCGAAGCGGGATGTTTTTCTATTGAGATCAAGAGTCTGAGTATGATTTATCCCTGCTTTGCTTCTGTACAGCCAAGCTGCTCTGTTAGCTGCACTTAGTGGTCTGTGGGGTAACCTGTAAATATGTTTTCCTGGTTCTTTTCCCAGTTGCTGTAGATTAGAAGCTGTTTCACTGAACTTGTTACTTTAGTTGAGTAATACCAGTGCAGATGAGGAAAGAATTCTGCTTATTACACAGTATTTTTGGCTGTTAGCAACAAATTCCTATTTCTGGATGAATTCCTGCTCCTGTACTTATAATCTATGAGTGTTAGATGCTGCTTTAGGTAAAGCCCAGAGAAGTATCCAGGTAAAATTGCTCGGGGAAACAAATCTATTGTATCTGGAGTTCCGTCATGGAAGTCTTCAGAATCGAGCTGCAACTTGAATGAGAATTTCTTTCAATAGCTTTTTTAATTAACAAGCTTTGATGAGATAGAGTAGAGATTGCCTCAAACTTTTGGAGTTTCTCTGAAGATATTGTGGGTGGTTGGGGGAAAGGAACAGTTGCTCCTGCTTTGGAGAGGGCTTCAGTGTACTGGGGAAACAGGCTGCTGGTAACAGGATCACAGACACCCTCCACTTCCAGTTAATTCTGAAAGCTGGATGCCTTTGCATGCTGGTTTCCGGCAAAAGTTAAAATGGTCTCGTTATTCTAAATCCCTGTCCTGTTATTCACAGCTGATTCACAACGCTGCCCACTGCTCTTTCCAGTTTCTCCCATTACTGAAGTGTGGAATCTTGCCAAGGGAGTTTTCTCCCCTTTTTTCACCACCAAGTTGTTTAGCTGACCCTCGAAGGGGAGCTGTTCCTCAGCTGAAGACAAACTGAATTGAAATAAACCAACAAAATTAGGTGACGGCTGTCTGACACTCAGATGTTGACAGAGTGCTTCAAACGTCTGGCATGGCTATACTATGCAGGGATAAAAGACCTTACACTTTAAAACAGCTTACACTTTAAAACAATGGAATTTACATGCTTCAGAGGTTTCCTATCTCCTTATCTTGTCCCTAGGGAATTAGTAAGTTAAAGGCATTCAGCTCAGAGTGGTGGCTTGGTTGCGAGCCTTTTATTAAGTAGCTGAGGTATGAGGAGACTGTAGCTTGATACATTTACATAGACTGCAGCTTATGGACATGAAGACTTTTCTTTTCATGCACTTTCTTTGATCCTCTGCACACCGACTCATCCAGCCAGTGATAAAATATACCTGTCCGTTGCAATAAAAATATTATGCTTTTACATGCTGACTTATCCCCTGCGATCTCCAAACACTTTGCAAACCTTTTGACTAAGCTGTTGTGAAGGGAGAGTCTTTATTCCTATTTCCTACTAAAACAAATTGAGGAAGAGAGGAATGAAGTGATTTGGCCAAGGTTAGTATGTAAGCTGCAAGACCTAAAGCTGTATCTAGCATCAATTTCTAATTATATATAGTGGTAGTCCTTTCAAAATGTTTTAGGGGTATTTTTCCTGTAAATTAAAAAGAGATTATCACTGGCTTGATTTTATCACCTTTTTTTTTTTTTTTTTTTTTTAAGGAAAGCAGTAGGGACTTTTTCAAGAACTGGTTTCTGATCTTGCAAACTTAAATTTCCAGGCATAGCAACTTTCATCTGATGCTAAATATTATGCTTGTGAGCAATGGCCTCATTGCCTTCTTTCCATAGAGTGCTTTGGCTGTTTGAGATCAGGCAAAGGCTAATTTTACATTCCCAGAGTCCTTTCTATTTAGGAACTAAGCAAGCTATTTCAATAAAACATATAACTTCAAGTGCTATCTAAAAGCATTTCTTAAGACTATGGAAAGACATACAGGGTTGTTAGACACCAAAGTCTGAAATTCCATTCATTGTTTTATACAACACTGCCTAATATTTTTTTTTTCTCCTTTTCGCTGGTTTCAATGGCTCTGAGTCTCCTGGGGAATGGGAGCAATGTATTGCTGGACAACAAGACAACAAGAGAAGTGTTCTGCAGATACTTCTAAGGAGATATCTGATCCTTCCGGTCTTCTGAATTTTTTTGTAGATAACTGTGTTTATGGTAGCTCTATCAATCTTAAGGAGTGTTTCAGGTTTGTCTCTTCCATTAGCCTAGTGGTGCAACTAACGCCATTGGCAGTTGGGGGGGGTGCGTTTTTGGGGGATTTTTTTCATCATGTTGCCTTTATTTCTGTCAAAGAAAGGCCAGGAATTAATTGGTAGAAATTCATTGTTCTATTGAAATTGCTTGCTTGGGATTAAGGTAGAGGAAACCCAGAACTTTTCAGATTACAAGAATGGATACGTATGTAGTCTGCAGCATTTGGTAAAACGCTTCTGGAAACAATCCATGAAAAAACTGTGGGTCCTGGGCAACTCTAGGCAAGCTGGTGAAGGCTGTGGGTGTATAACCTGGTGAATTTTACGTCCTTTAAAAATATTACTGACCGCAACACAGTTGCATTATTTTTTATTACCTATGTATTTAAATATTCACCTAAGCCTACAGCGCCATCCTCAGGCACTCCCCAAACGGACAGGTCCGCTACCAGCACTTTCCATCTTTTGGTAGCACTTTTCTGTCAGATGCTCTTTTTCCATTTTTTCCCCAGTATATACATAGAAGAGATGGTCTGCCTGTTTTCTCTATATAGCTCAGGAAAACAAGTAATGAAAGGACCATTGCATTCATTTCTGCTGGCATTTCATTTGGTAAATTTCCTTTTCTCCTCCTTGGTAAATGAGAAACTTGAAGAATTCCCTATATTATCTGTAAATACAGTGGTTACCAAATAAATAGTGGTCCACTTTGGCTTGTTCATGGACGTATTTTTAACAAGAATTTGTACAAACTTGGTAATTCTATGTGTCTTCACATGTTGTCAATTTTAAAGGCAAACACTGGGGGTTTTTTTGGTGGGTTTGTTTTTTTTTTTCCGGTGCCTTTTCTTCAGAGTGATTGATCTGTAATAAACGAGATAAATATATGGAAATCCTCTATGCTCTTAATAATTTCTTGATTCTTCTTCAATTATTTCTTGATTCTAAACCTTCATATTTGGACTTCCTATCTTTCTCCATCTCTTTCCCCTGAGTCCTGATTTTTGACTCCTACTATCCAGCCTGGGTCCTATTCCTCTTTAGTTTACAGAAAGCAGAAGCAGCAGGATTGGAGGAGTAATTTGTAACTGTAGTGTTTTAGTGCTTGCCCTTTCTTGCTGTCTTTGTTTTGCTCTGGAGACTACCTAGTGAGTGTGGAAAAGAGGCAGAGGCAGGGGAATCCTGCCAACTGAGCCCAGTGACTTTGGATGCTTGAGAGCCAATTACTAAGAATTCTCTTTTGGTTTGCCAAAGTGCTTTGGCTGAGGTCAAATATGGATATCAACTTTCCAATCCCAAATGTGTAGCATAACAGATTTACAGAATCTGCATATAAAAAAAAAATCACAAGATATACACAGATAATTCATGAAGGTAATTTTAATGTGCCATTGGCTTCTGCATTTATTGTAGTCAATTCTGTAGCTGGTGTTTCAAGAATTTTTAGTACCGATGTAATAGTTTTCAACTATAGGAGCAACTTCAGGACTAAAATGATATCTTAAACTACCACCAGCATACACGTTAAGTAATAAAATAAAAAAAAAAATTTGGACCTGTAGAAGAGGGAAATACTATGTTCGTCCAGTATGGAGTATCTACAGTTTATGGTGGCAGATTTCTTGCTGCTTGTGTCATAGGCAGAAACATAAAATCATAAGGCAGAAATGAGTAGCACCCTCAAAATGAAGGCTGCCTACGTAACATGGGTTCAAGAAACTGCCCAAGTGGTAAGAAGGAAATGGTAGGTGTACGATATTTTATGACAGCAGTCTTGTGGTATGCCTGCAGTGAGAAATGCAAACATCTTAAACTCGAAGGTAATGATGCTTAAATAATTTGTGTGCTTCTGTATGTACATGTTTGCATAGCAGCAGCGGTTGTTGGAACTGATGCTAGATATTTCTGGTGCTTTCATGTGGTGTAGGGTTTTGCTACGTGTAATTTTGAGATGTGATGGCATTAGACATTTCTCAAACATGTGCCAAAACAAGCAACTTGATAATTGCTTTTTTGCTTTTCCATTGTTCTCTGCTATGGTAACTGCTTTAATGCTTTATGTGTTTGCACTGACTTATTTTTATCTGTAGTGTTTTTTAAATGCATAAAAGATACAGACAACTGATAAAGCATACTTGCATCATCCAGCAAAGCATTGCAGTAGTATTCCTTGCATAGCTTTTCTGAATCAATCATATTTATATTGCTATGAACATCTAAAGTAGGTTTCTGTAACTATGTATTTTTGCTCAACAAGATACTAGGACAACACTGTTATAGTCAAGAAAAACAAACAACTTGGCTTTCCTGGAAGTAAAATATTTATAGAGAAAAAGCAGGTGTGAAGTCCACTGCCAATTCTTAAAGCAGAGAATGAAACGAAGCAGATGAGTTTCACTACCATCCTGGGATGCTGTTCAAGGGCATTGCAGACAGCAGCAATACTTGAAATGTTCATAGCCACATTCTGCAAGAGGGCAAGAGCTGCGCAAGATCTGCTTGGTGTGGATTCGCAGACTGTGCGAGCCCTTGTGTACAGCTGGGCTCTTCTTTGGGAATTGGGGCTTCTAGCTGCAGAGCTCAGCACTGCTGCCTGTTTCAGTCCTTTGTGTCCCCAGGACAGGGTCCTTATTTGGTCACAGGTGAGCTGACCACTCTGTGTCTCTGCACACAGGGAACCATGGAAGGCAGAGAGATGGTGGCGACTCGTTGCACACATGAAGCACAGCGCCAGGGAGGTGTGAGGGGCTGACCTGAGCACCACTTTCTGTACTTGAAAAGAAAGTTCTGGAAAGAGTTTTGGCTCTTGCCTCCTTAACCAGATACCTGATAAAGGCCAAATTTTGGTCTGGTTAAATTCAGGTCACTTCACTGGCATCAAGAGAGGTATGCGGATCTGTGCTAGAATGGGATCTTTTATATACAGCCATATCACGTGTTGTGGCTTAACCTGGCAGGCAGCTAAACACCACACAGCCATTTGCTCACCAGCCCCCTGCAGTGGGATGGGGGAGAGAATCGGAAGGGCAAAAGTAAGAAAACTCATGGGTTGAGATAAAAGCACATTAATAACTAAAATAAAATAAATAACAACAACAACAACAAAAACAATAATAATAAAACCCAGGGAAAACAAGAGATGCAACCACTCGCCACCCACTGACCGATGCCCAGCCCGTCCCCGAGCAGTGATCACTGGCCCCTGGCCAGCTCTCCCCAGTTTACGTACGGAGCATGACATCATACGGTGTGGAATATCCCTTTGGTCAGTTGGGGTCAGCTCTCCTGGCTGTGTCCTCTCCCAGCTTGTTGTGCACCCGGCAGAGCATGGGAAGGTGAAAAAGTCCTTGACTAGTGTAAGCACTACTAAACCATCAGTGTGTTATCAACATTATTCTCATACTAAATCCAAAACACACTAGGTGCACATACAGCACTGTACCAGCTACTAGGAAGAAAATTAACTCTATCCCAGCTGAAATCAGGACATCATGTTAACGTTAGATATTACAATACATTGCGTATTATGATATACTCCAAAGTTAATTCCCATCTGATTGGCAATCTTGAAATTGTCAGATTTTGAATTTTCTGTCATGGATATAACAACACATTATCATCAAATGTCTCTCAAATACTAATCAAAGCAGAAGAAACAGTAAAGCAAACATCTCTTCAAATTAATCCAAATAAAAAAAAAAATCTGTTAAATTAGTAAAACTGCCAAAGACTGTAGGAATGTGGGATGAATTGAGAAGAATGACAAGTTTTTCGCTTCAGCATCACTGGTTCATAAGTTGCTAAAGGTAGGGAGAAAGTGGTTATTAGGTGAGATGGAGTCTTTGCTAGATCTATCCTTGCTCTTTGTTCTATGGAGAGATCAGCATTAGAAGAGATTAGGATCAGATCTGGTTATGAGGGAAGAAACTGAAAATGGTGGACATACCTAAGGCAGTCTGGGAGTGTAGCAACTAGCAGATCTTCTTCATTTCTCTCCCCTGACAACCAAAGCTAGTCCGCCCAATATAAGAGAGAAAAGAGTAACAGTGTGTAAGGTTCGTTAGGTGTTGAGGAGTGCTTACACAGGAGGTCTGGAGAGCACCCGCCAAGGCTTCAGCCTCCACATCGGAGAACTGAAAGGATCCATCTCATCTGCAGGTAGCTTGGAAGCTGAGGAGGGAAGATCAGCCCCTCCAGCCTCTGTTCTTGGCACAGAGGCTTGTTTGGTATAGGCTTTGCATTTATACAGGTCATTTGTGGATTTCCCCTAGAGAGAGCAGATCAATTTTGAAAATCCACTTGAGAACAGAAAATACACAGCACTGAGAGCTCCCATCTGCTCCCTTACACAGAAGTGTTCAGCTCTACGGTAATGTTCTGTAATGTTGTATTAACACAGCTGAAAACTGTAATGGATGGGCCAATGACTGCAGGATGGTGGTTGTTGTTTTTGATAGTCTCTTACATGCTTAACACAATGTAATTGTTAACATAGGATTTCTACACAGAAATAAATCCACCTATTAATAAATCCTCTGGGAGAACTGACCAAAAAAGAAATAGTGATGATTTTCAACAAAGCGTGGTGGTTTGGGTTTTTTTTTTGTTTGTTTTTTTTTTTTTTTTAAGGCAGAAAGCAAAAGATCTGCTGTTTAGCAGACTCGAGCCTCCTCTAAGAATAGCTTAAAACAGTAAATGCCCTCCCCATATAGACAGAAAAAGCCTACTAGAAGTCAATGATTGAATTAGTATCTGGGGGACATAAATTTTATATGCTTTTCTTTCTTTGTCATTTAAGAGAGTCTCTTTCTATGTTAAATGAGATAACTGATACAGAAATTACTCTGATCTTGTTTTCCAGCTCTGTCATTTCAGACAAGACAAGGAGCTCAGGCTAGCAGTGCTTGAAGGAAGGGAAGTACAAGATTTGAAGAGCATAACCCTGGCATGTTACAGTTCATGGTGAGGTTGGCCATTTACACAAATTAATTCAGATGCTTCTTTCAAGATATATTTACTGTATCATACAAAGCTGGGCTACATAGTTCTTGCTCAGAGCAAGATTAGAAGATACTGTATATTTTCCCTGGGACAGTAAAAAAATCCTATTGGCAAACAGAAGACTTGGTTTTGGACTTATTGCAATATAAACATAAAATTACACATAAGAGTAAAAAGAAAAAAATCTATTTGATGTAAAATTTTGAAATAGTGTTAGCTAGTTCAAAAGAAAATTTCACTACTGCTTATTTCAGACTTGGGTGTGGTTTTAGTGGTGGTGAAAAAATCATGCATGAAAATGGAAAATCAGTACTTACCATCTGATCAGCAAAGCCTGACAGAGTATTTAATCCTATGGTTTTTAGTTTGCTGGGCTGCATATATAACACAGCAATAAATTTAGTAGGATACATGATGAAAACTGATGCCTATATATGCGTTAAAATGTCTGTTTTCCAACTGCAGAAGAACTGTCATCAATTAAATTTCTTCCTTTGAGCTTAAGGTCAGATCTTTAATCTTAAGCCAGAATTTTAGCTGTGCAACTTGTATGAAATGAGGAATTACACCTTACTGGAAGCCATCACAGTTATCCAGTTAAAGGTGCCAGTGGCATGAATCAGTATCACAGGGATGAAAGGTAATGATGGCACTGCACCTGCATCCAGGTGTAAGTGACCTCTAGAGAAATTCAAAAGCATGTTGTTGAATATGGGTGAAATGTTGGCTGAGTCAAACAAGTCGAACATGGACTTCAAAAGCGGCACGTTGGTAGTAAACATGCTAGGAAACCCCTTCCCAAAAATGTGATGACCAAGAAAGGGTTGACATGGGTTTAGCAATTCCTGCTAAAATGTGTTCTTTATTTGCAGTGGTTCCTCTCTTATTGAACGGGAGCTCCAGTTCTTCCCTCTCTTTTCTGGCCTAACTGAATTTTTCTGACAATTAGCCTGTCTAGGATTCTGTATTATTTATGCAAACAATTGCACCACATTTAGTAAAAGCAGAGTGCAGCAGACCTTGTTATAAACCTTATTAAAATTCTGACGATTGTCATCACTTGGCAATTCATAAAATGATGTGTTAAAAAACCATAACCTGTAGTTTGTTCTGTCAAGGGTGTTCCCCTGTTAGATCCCTGTGGTTTTCAGTCCAGCTTATTCTTTTGTCTGTTTATATGCAGACATAACATTTAACAAGTGATAATGTATAAACAAGAGTTTGCATTGTGCAGATAAATAGAATCCTGCTGTTGAACAAATCCTTAGCAGTTTGCATTAAAAATAAATACAGATGAAAACTGGAATACAATATTTATTTTGACATCAGGACTTTATCACTCATAGCATTCCCTGATGTTTCCAGGATTAAATAAGTGGCTTTCAAAAGAGGTTCACTAGTCCAGAAGTTTAAAACAGTTTAAACCTTTTGTTAATAGCACCAAAGGGAAAGATAATAACAATTAGCAGTTCTTCACAATATGAAGAAATAACGTTTGCATTAACTGACTGAGAGTTGCTGGTTCCCTGGAACCACAAGTCTGTTTACCCACTGACAAATGTAGTCATAAGAGGTGAAAGAAAGAAGGCACAAAGATTTCCACTGATCTCAGCATAATGAATAATACTGAAGAGGTTTTTATTCAAGACACAAAATGGATTTGAATTCCATACTCCATTGAAAATTCCGAGGAAAGAAGTATAACTGTCACTAGGCTGTTGAATATTTCCAGTATGTGCTTCTCATTAATTCCAAAAGTGCTTAAAAGAAACCTTGTCAGAAGTTCAAAAAACCAGTGAAGTTTGCTTTCTTTTCCTGAGAGCATCACATCACTAAGCTTGCCTTCAGCAGTTATTCTTAAATGCTAGACTCAGTCCTGTTTCCCTCATCCCCCTCTCCCATTGTTTTTGATGTGCTTTAGGTCAGAGGGGTAAATATGAGGTTCAGGGGATCACTGCTGGAGAACAAAACAGCTGTTTAGCTCCAAGTTCTAGATTAAAATCAAGCTCAGATCACTAAAAGTGGCCTAGTGAAGAGCTGTCAAATAATAATGAGCAAAACAAGGGGAATACAGAAAGAAATGTTCACAAATATTCCTTTGAATAAAATTGTAGATTCACTTTCCTGTTTGATTCACTTTTGCATATAAAGTGTTAGAGCAAAAGGTAAGAAAATTAAACGCACTGGAAACACCTGGACAAGAACTAGTTTGGCTGTGTCCTGTGTTCACTATGGATGTGATTGTGCATTTTGTCAGGCCACGTATTTAAGGATGCAGTTATGGGATTCGTGGCTTCAAAGGTCATTTTTCTCCTCCTTATTTCTCAGAATGAATGCGTAACTTCAGGCAAGTCTTTTAACTCTCTTGCTGTTTCACTGTCCCTCACCATCAAAGAGAATGATAGTATCTCCACTACTGAAAGCTGCATTGCTTGTGTAATCAGTTCAGCTTGTACAATGCTTTATATTCATATGGCTTTCTTCCATCACAGTATCGTGGAGAAGAGTTTTATTCTTTTTATTGGCACAAAGGTGAAGAAGGAATTTAGCAGAGTGGCAAACTAATGTATCCTGTTACGGTAGCTCTTTCAAAATAGAACAGCAAAATTATGTGTAGGTGTGATAAACTAATGTTTGCACTGCAAATTTTATATGACCATTCTTAGTTCCTATATTCTATGCGGAAGTTACTCAAGTTGCATGTTCTATTGTTCAAAATTTGGCCATTCTTATTTTTTGAACATCCAAAAGAGTGTTTGTGAACACACAAACAAGTATGTAAGATACAGGAGACCTACTTTACTACAGAAATGAAGTCTTTGATACCGTAAGTCAGCAAATATAAGAACCCTCTAAAACTCAATTTGTAGTTTTAGAAAGCAGGCATTCTTTATTGCAGCGCCGGGCACGCACGGGATCGCTTCACCTAGTGTGTGCGCCAAGTTGCTCTACTACAGGGGTTATATGCAATCAAAATATATATATTAATTAGATTTCTAGGAAATTATTACCATATACTATTTTTGAAGCTTATTAATATATGCAAATATCCTTAACACATGCACATTCATGCTCATCGGTGGTCTTCCAGGGTCCTCTGGTGGTTGTCAATAGTCTTCCTCACCGTGTCCACTGGTTGAACTCGGTCTTTGGGCATGCTCAGTTAATTTTTGGCTTGCTTACCCAATTCTTACTGATACTAAACTAGCTTATTCTAGTACATTTCAGTTATTTATTCTACTCAAGGATATAGTGTCTCCAGACTCCCTTCTATCTAATCACATATAGCAAGTTCTAAGACTATCTTATTCGTAAAGTATTCCAAGTATTTCAAAACTTAGCTACGTTGCTCCAACTAGAGGAGGCCGTATGTTCTCTTGAAGGCAGTATCAGGTATCCACTTGTCCTTGAAGACCTCCTAAAGAAGTCTCTGACACCTCCCAGTTGAGAACAATTCTACAACGTCAAAATCACTCCAGAAGATTTAGAGTTGAAATTTCTCAGGCAGCAGTCGTCTGGCAGAAAAGGAATTACTCAAGATAAGTTAGAACTGCTGACCGAGATCCCTCTTGCTGCAAATTTTCATATTGTAAAGTGAGGCCTGGAAGTGATGACACTGGAACTAGTGGGACTTCTCACATCCCATTTGTATATAATTCTCCAAATTATTAGTTTTTCATGTACATGTGCTACTAAAGAATTTCATAACACACCTACATCAGACTTAGAAAATCTCTATGATGGTGAAGGCAGACTTCCCAGCCACCTTTTTATTTCCAGTTAACACAGAACAACGAGGATAGTAAGTTCAGGCTTAACAAAAAAGTTGATTAAGCCACATGGCCCTCTCTCCAAAGACCTGCCCAGAAGACTTCGATGGCTCTGGAAGTTTGGTAACTGAGCATTGTGGAGGATGTTGACCACTGAAAGGCGTTGATCAGGAGCTTGCTGGTTGAGAGCTCCTCTTGGCAGGCAGGGAGCAGGGCCAGCTGGCTATAAACTCTCAGGGGACTGGAGAGAGAAACTGAGAAGTGCAATGTGGAAGAGGCATACCTCAATGCACTCCAAATCCTAGATTTGCAAGAACTGGGGGGGGAAACCTGAGGCAGGGAATGGTGTTCAGGTCTTGTGGCAGTCCTACCTGACTGTGGCTATTTCTTGAGTTTTATAAAAGGAGAGTAATTGAGCTATGCTGAGGTGCAAAGAGTTGGGAGAGGCATTGTAAGGGGCCTGTTGTACCTTGCCTGGGAGCTGCATTTAACTTGGGCTCTTGCCCTTGCCTGAGCTACATTATAGTTATGTCTGTGTCCAGCCATATACTTTGCTTATCTTAAACTTGCCTTGTTGACTTGACTTTCAAGCTTGACCTTGGGCTTGCCTTATTGCTACAGACCTGCCTATCAGTAACTTGATTCAGCTGATCCTGCTTACAGTTGCTGGGCCTGCTTTGCTCCTCTTGTTTGGCTATGGTGGGCCTGGGCCCTTGCTGGTTTGGTCTTAGCACCTGACTCCACTTCCCTAGCAGAGCAGTGGCCTCATGGCAGTCTGATGAGGTAAAACACAGTGACCATGAGTTTGGGAAAAAATGTGCTCAACTTTTGAGGGGCAAGAGGCAATTGAGTCACACAGCCATTTTGTGAAGAAACAGAATTTCTGTGCCTAAGGAATTTGCTGGTGAGGCTGATGAAAATTATCATATCAATGTGAAGCCTCACAGGCTAATGGAACTTTAAAAGAATGAGGATCCATGGAGGCTGAACCATTGTAATTGGGTAAGCTCAGACAGGAGACCATGACAAGTCTAGGGCCACATCTAAAATCAGTGGAAATGTTTCTGCTAACGTGAGGATAGGATTTTACCCTGCGGAACTCAGCAGATGTGTGTGTTGTTAGAAGGCTTAACTGCAACACTTTCTGTTTTGTTGTCTCCATTCCCTTAGTGAAGTGCAACATATGGTTAACTTTTCTGTGGGATCTTGGTCTGTTAATGAAGCAGACACTTGCGATAATTATAGTTCCTTTTTGAAACTCCCTGATTTGGCAAGCTGATCTATCAGTATTCTGGGGTATTGCAAAGGTTCATTTTTTGTTTCCTTAGCGCTCATCGTATATGAAAAGCAGCCTGTTTTGATTGGTTGGCAGTTGAAAGTGCAATTAAACATTTCAGGAGCCGGAAGAAGTTTTGAAGACATTCCTTTTCATTTTGTTGTTTTTGTTGTTCTTGGTGGCTTTTTAATTTATTTATTTATTTATTTATTTATTTAATGACAGCACAAGCAAGTTTAATGTTTCATTTAGATGATGCCAGATGTCCATTGTGAATGTAAATGATGAGCCAGTGGAACTGCATGGATGTCTTGAACAAATATGTGAAATAGAAGTGTGTTGTTACAGATGCTGCAGGTGCCTCTGCTGTGGGAATCTATTCACTCAGAGGACATTCAGCTGATATATTGTACAGCTGGTCAAAGAATGCCTTTAGGCTATCTGAAAGTTTCCTCAGGAAATGAAATGCTTTGATGGAGTTTGCTGCAAAACATTATTTTATAAAATCAGGCTAATTTTGACAGTCTTCTTTTTAGACTGCTGGTTTCAGATCTCTGCCTCTTCTATTCAATTTGCCTCTTTTAATATTTTTTATGAACTATATACACTAAACTTCTGAGTTGTTTTTTTTTTTTTTTTTTTTAAAAGGGATGGATTCTTTTTTCCCCTCATCCCAGGATGCACATATAGCATATCTTTTAGCCTTTAACAGGAAGGCAGAGAGATACTAGGAGAAGGCTATGCTGCCTCTCTGCAGTAAAACAGAGAGCATAAGGGAAAAAAAGCTATTACCAAATCTGCTCAATCCTCTGATTCAGGTGGACTTTTGACTACTTTTCTGCATTCCAGGAAGCTTTCCAGCTTATTGCTGCTGGTTACTGAAGGATAGTTCTTTGTCTCCTTGCTCTTTGTGATTATCTTTCAGTCTAGTCAACACAGTTTCTTGTGGATGTATTCTCTTAGTCTAGAGTGCACTGGAGAATGTGCTGGGAAGCTGTGCACTTCTCGTAACTGGGGCTCTAGAGGAGTGTGAGATTCTCCATACCCTGGCCAAGGGTTGCTTGGATGTTATTCAGTTATCTTCACTTGATACAGTTACCTTCACGTTATTTACGGTAAAAGTCTGTATTTACAACAGCCAAAAAAAGATGATATGTTAACAATAGTCATGAAAGAATTGGGTAAAGAAGTGAAAAAGGAAACATGCTAAATCTACTTACGCTAAAATTCAATCAAAAAATGTTTTCTTTCCTTCCACGTATCCCTTTTGCTTGTTGTAAGTAGTGTCATAGTAACACTGGCTAGAGGTTTTCTTTTCTCATGTGCTTTATGTCTCAGGTTGCATTCCTCGGAGTAAAGAAACATTGTATGGTAACTTTTTTTATAGCTTTTTGGAGTCTTGGAGGGGTTCCAAACAGTTTTAATGTGCCCCTCTCCTTTTCCAAAAGCAGCATCTTATCTGCTACTAAGTAATTCAAAGGTTAGTCTTGATAGTTCTCTTACCAGTCCAAGGATTGTCTCACCTCTATGACACATTTCTGATTCCAGTCTTTTGATCTGTAGATTAAAGTTTTAGAAATCATATGGATGCTCTGAATTCATAATACAACATTATGCCTTAGTTCAAAGCACAAGAGAATGTAGTCTTAAGAAAAAAGTCTATATCAAATCAGCTAAAGCAAAGCCCCTCATTTTTCACCACAGCCTATCTTTGGAAATTTGTCTGTGTCCAGGCAGGTCATGGTTTATCTTCTCTCACCTTGAGCAGACCTCCCAACAACCCAAAGTTTCATTAGAAAACTGGTGGCCAAGACCTTCTCCCTCCCTCTTATCCCTGTGTTTTTGTGAGGCTTCTTTCTTTGTGTGTGTGTGCGTTGTTTTAAGGCAATTTTAATTTTAAACTCTTTTCTCATTGAGCTTCAAATGCCCACCTGTTAGTAACATTCCAATTTCTTGTGAGGATTTATCAAAAGAGCAGGTAATTTTCTTATGAAGTGTGTGTATGTGTTAGAATATCAGCTGCACAGTCCAGATGGACCTAGATAAATTCTTGATACTCAATTTACATAGCTCAAATATAGATGCATGTTTCATTCAGTCACATGCATGTACATATGCCAGGTCTTCTAGGGGCTTGTCTCCCTTTGACCAGTGAAAATCTCTGGAAAGAAGTCAGACTTTGAAATTGTCTAAAAAGGAAAGTAAGATTAAAAGTATTACACACATTTCACAAAAGCATGACAGAAATTCTCCATAGTTGCAACATTTCCTTTTCAAATGTTCATTCAAAGAGCTGTGGAGAGCCAGGATGTGCATAATCCAGAGGCCAACATGCCAACTTGGAATTATTGTTCCCGAAGCTAGGTGTGTGGTTGTGAGCTTTTTGTTTGTTTTGTTTTTTAAGGAAAATGCAGTACATGAAGTGTAACAGCAACACTTCTGTGTGGCATTGCTTTGTCAGTGATGTGATTAAACTGGGGTATGTTAGTGATCTGATAGCAGATTTCCTGGACCATGATACAGCATAAAAGTACTGTGGATACCTGAGACGGCCCTCCCAGATTGATTTGTACAAAGGCATGTGTGTTACTACAACTGAATACTTGATCGTGACAGAGGAACGGGTACACATACCTTGCTGCAGGTCTGATGCTGTCAACAGTGTATTTGGTTTAGTCTAGTACAGGTGCAAGAAGGGGCGAGTCAGCTTGACGATAGCTGTCTGCATGATGCCTGGAATAGTCTTCTGGCCTGCTCCTCCCTGGAGAAAATGATATGTTAGCCTTTAGTTCTTCTGACTGAAGCGTAATGCTCTTGACCATTGCATGTGTTCTCATTCGTGCCCATGGTGTCCTTCTACCTGCACTCCATTCCTGGCTACCTCCCTCCTGCTGGTTTCTTGACCACTGTTCTGCTTCCTAGATGCTAGCTGTCCATCTTTTCCTCTACAGCCATCTCACAAACAGTAATTTTTTTGTTGGGACACTGAAAAGGTTATTTAACACTATAAGACTATTTTACTGCCTAATACTAACTGTCTGTCTGAGGAGAAGAAGGTGGGCCTAGTCCACAGAGCATAGATTTGGGACTCGGCCAGTCTAGCTCCAACTTCATCTGCAGATTTTCTGCCTGAACATCAGTGCTTAACTCAAGAGACAGGGAAGCTGTTTGTCTTTTTCTCAGAGTGATACTGTAAGAATAAACTGTTAATTTGGAATGATGACATTCCAGGGGTTAGTAAGAACCCATTAAGTAGACAAAACTTAGGCCATTGATCTGTTTGGTATGTGCAATTTTCTTCTGCCACCAGCCCCTATCTTTCTCTGTCCTTATTCTCAAAAAGGCTTGAAATAATTTTCCCAAGCTTTTTTGCAAATACCAGGTTTTCAGCACAGTGTAGCCCTAGAAAGAAAACATAAATTTGCAGTAAGTGATAAGTGACCAAGGAAGCTCTTTTAACACCATATCGCTTTGTGACTCTTGACTATAGCCATTGCCGGCACTTACGTAATAATGAAAATGAACTGTTTGCACTTTGACTCCTGGTGTCTTTACTAAGTGTATGCTACTTCTTGCTCTAATGTTCTGCACTCTGCAAAACACATTTTTTTCCATTCTAAAAGCCATTTCTAGATCTCTCTTCCAAGGATACTTCATACACCATGACAATTTAAAAGACACCTTGATAGCAAATGTTAAGGGTTCTGCAGCTTTTTCTGTGCCTCTCATGGAAAGTGTACACTCTGCTAATTACAAATGGACTTGGAGGACTGCAGATTAAAGGAACATAATATGTTCTTTCCAGCTCCAATTTCATCAGAATAATTAAACACGCCTTCAAATCTTTTTGTATTTAAAAAAGTATGTATGCTCTCATTGAGTTTCCATGTGACTTAAATGCATGCCTGAAGTTAAACATGTTCTTAAAAGCTTTGAATAGAAAGAAATTTGAATAAGTGCCTAACAGTCAAAGCTCTCATGAAGCTTAATTGAGAGCAAGTTGGTTAATGAGAATAGCGCAAAGCAGGAACTTTTAGAGAGTATGCTGAAGAAAAGAATTACAAAACCAACTAGCACCATCAAAACTTTAAATACTAGCAATTTTTCTCTCCTTCCTTAGTCTAATCCTGGGGGCAAAACACTAAACATTCTCAGGGACTGGAAGAGAAGAGAAGGCTCGTGTGAGGAAGAGGCAGCAACTGCATCAGATTGCTTTGCTTCTGATGTGAGGAAACATAGGACTGCACAGAGAGGGGGTTTTTAGCATCATCAACCAATGTGCCATTGCATCCCACGTTTTATATTGCTGTTCTTTGACTGAAGCCTAATGATTCAAATCAAAATAGAGCAGTCTTCAAAAGCTCACAAAATTAATATTCAAATCAAATACGAAAACGTTCAGGAAACCAGTTAGGTGATGTAGATGACTTCCCACATAACATCAAGTTTGGGATACACTATTTTTCTGTGAGTGATTTCGATAGTTACAGTGAAAAGAAAAATCCCTACATTTGCAATGATCCTAAGGAACTCTGCCTAGAAATAGTGACGTGAGTTGGGGAGACAGTGAGGGTTTTGGGGAGCTGCACTTAATTCCCAGGGGTGGAAGGGAGGAGAGGAAACATCAGTAGCTTTCTTTGAAATGGTTCCAGTTCAGTAGGAAAGCCCAGCTTGGCCTTGCCTAGATGTGGGGACAGAAGATGACATAAAGAAGGTCTTCAGTGTTTTATTAGGCACTCGGATACTTGTGCAAGGGAAAGGTTATGCAAATGAGTTCCTTTTTTTTTTTTTTTTCCTAGACTGCTGACACAAAGCACTGATGAGATTTGGGGGAGATGTTTTAAATTAGAAACTTGGGAAGAGTTGACAGTTGCAGAAAGGTACTGAGGTCACCCAAAGACATCTGGTAGAACTGTCAGTCAGTAACACGAAGGTAATTTTGCCAAGTGTAGGGTAGGACAGAAAATTGAGCTGCATTGGAGAAAGAATAGATGGATGTCCTAGTTGAATTCTCAAGAAGTAACAAGGTTACAGATGCAAACTATATCAAATTAGGCATAGGGCCAAAAGTACAAGTTAGAAATGCTGGTATGCACAAATGCTTATAAAAGTTTGTATAATTTCTGAATTTAAGCAGACACCAAGTCAGCAAAATTTATGGGAGAAAAAAAAATGGTACATATTGAGGGCTATGTTGATTAGGGGTCTCCAGCAGACAGGGAATATAATCACCTCTGTTTGTTGGTGCCTCTGGTTTTGGGATTCTGTCTGATTTCAACCCTCCTGCCCTGCGTACGTGTTGCGTGTCCCTACCCCCCCTCCCCCTTTTTCAGTATTCAGGAGTACTCAGTCTGTGGGTATGATTTCTTTTGTTTCTCACTATTTGTTTTGTCACCCCTTTTCCTGACTGCTCATATAGGCTTTGCTGATAGCTTCCTAGTGAATTTTTATGACTGAGATTGGGAAAAAACCTATAGCTTGCTAATGTATTAAAAAATACAGGGGGTATTCTTACTTTGTCCATTGATACAGTGCATTCAGTGCATGGTATTATTTTCTTACACCAGCTGAAGACCTGCCTTTCTAGGAACAGCTGGTTTGCAAAATAGGGCAGAGTGTTTCAAGAACAGACTTTTATGGAATGCTGAATGGACCAACAAAAAAACCAACCTGCTCCCTGGTCCAACGTGACACAGAAAATGAAACCCAAAGAGGTAAGAGAAAAACAAAGCTGTGACCTAAATGCTGGAGTATAGTCTGAGCAAAACTACAGGTGTTTTTGTTCTGGGGTTTTGTTTGTTTGTTTGTTTGTTTTTTCCTCCTTGTCTTGGTCATCAGACTCTGATTTAGTCTTTAAAACTAAACCACCATGATCTAAACTGCTCCTCCTGACTAGTTAACCTTAGCCTGGTGAGATGGACAGCTGTTTACAGCACTGCAATTCGTCACCACAGAAGTGAATGCAGCTAGAGATTGGCCTGACCCAAAACCCAGATCTGAGCATCTGCACATTTTGAGGAAGTGAGGTATATGGCACAGCCTTCAGAACTGAACACTGTCTTTATTGTGAGCTCAGGTAAACCTCAGATCCAAATCCAAGCAGAATCTCAGCCATTGTCCCTTCGAAGGGTTATATTAGAAATGCCGGGCTGTGGTAGCAGAGAATGAATTAGATAAGGAAACCATTCTGACCAGAAAGCACTTTGATTTGATACACAAACACCTTGGAATTCAGTCTAGCTAAAACCTTTGACATGGTTACAACGGTATTTCTACAAAAGACTCTTCACTAAGCAATTGTGCATTGCCACTTCTTAGGGAAGAAGAATTCTTGGCTATGTAATGAACCTTGATACTCACAAGGATAATGCAAAAAATATAGAATATAATGTGGGTGTGGAACAGCTATAAAAGACGTGAATGAGATTGTAAGAGATTTCTGTGGAATGTCTCATTATGCCAAGAGGAGTTACTTTCTGGAGGAATGGTTTTTGTCTTGGTTATATGATAGCAAGGTTTTGGGGAGTACTGGCATATTACTCTGGAGAAGGCTGTGCTGAATGAACCAAGGACTGCTCTTGACCTGTTGAATTGAGAAAATCTGTGGCAAATAAGGTACTTGGTGAGAGTTCCGTGTATGCAGACAGTTACTTGCCAGCCCTCCCACTCCCTGGTTCTTTACCCCGCCCCTTTCCTGGGCTACAGTTCAATGGGAGTAGTGGATGAGAATGTTTGCAGGCTTTGTTGTCCTGTCAGATATCCCATCGTAGACTGTTCCACTGGTCCTCTTGCCTTGTTCTGCAAGCCTGTCCTGTCTCCAGTTTCCCTTCTGTATCTAATTCGAGTAAGTTATTTGATCAGGGTTATATGTATGCACAGAAGATGGACTGTGTTTGCACTTCTGCCACATGTATGAGTTGGGCCTTGGTTCCTCAGTTATTTCCTCCAATGTTACTTGACAGAGCTGTACTGTGATTTTTGTCCTCACCTACAGAGCTCTCACTTCTTTTCCTTTAGGGAGTTGATAGTCAGCATTCAAAATGTGAGGATTCCTTATACATGATGTAGGAGTAAGTTCATGGAAGTAAGGTTATTGGAAGTGGACAGCTGGAAAATCATGAGGAACGAAAAAGAACAGACGTATTTCTCCCTAGGTAACCGTTTACACTACGCTAGCATCCGCAGTGCCTGGGGCTTCTAGTCCTTCGTGCTGAGTGCTGGGCTGCAGTGTTGCCTAGTAAAGATTAAAAAAGTTTTCCTATAAACTCCAGAACATTAGTGTGTGCCAGCAAATGTGTGCATGTTAAACCTGATGGATTAGGAACACAGGTATGTGTGCCAGTAGCTATGCATGACACGAATATTAATACTTCTAGTTTCTACTCTTTACACAAAGTGTGAGTGAAGGGGGGTGCAAGTTCTTTTTCCAGCTGCTACACTAAGGTGTTTTTTTGCATGCATGCCTGGTTATGGTGTGACTGAAAAGGGTAACTGATACAAGTCACCTAGGATTTGGCATTTGCCTGGTACCCTAACATGTCAATGCTATAAAAGTTCTAAAGCTTCATAAGCTGCAGGAGTGTTCAAATTTGTGAAACCAAACTTCATTAATCCTCTTTTCTGATTTGTTCCTATAGTCCAGTGATTTGTGATTCCTGTCATGGTTTAACCCCAGCTGGCAACTAAGCACCTCCCAGCCGCTCACTTGCTGCCACCTCAGTGGGATGGGGGAGAGAATTGGAAGAGTAAAAGTGAGGAAACTCCTCGGTTGAGATAAAGACAGGTTAAGAGGAAAACCAAAAGCTGCATGCGCAAGCAAAGCAAACCAAGGAATTCATTCACTGCTTCCCATGGGCAGGCAGATGTTCAGCCATCTCCAGGAAAGCAGGGCTCCATCATGCATAACGGTTACTTGGGAAGACAAATGCCATCACTTTGAATGTCCCCCCCTTCCTTCTTCTTCCCCCACTTTATAGACTGATCATGACGCCATGTGGTGTGGGATATCCCTTTGGTCAGTTGGGATCAGCTGTCCCGGCTGTGTCCCCTCCCAATGCCTTGTGCACCCCCAGCCCCTCGCTGGTGGGGTGGGGGGAGAGGCAGAAACGGCCTTGACTCTGTGTAAGCACAGTAACTGAGACGTCCCTGTGTGTTATCAACACTGTTCTCAGCACAAATCCAAACCACAGCCCCATACTACTTACTATGAAGAAAATTAACTGTATCCCAGCCAAAACCAGCACATCCCCCAGGGAGTGTGCAGACCAAATGGTCCTATTTACAGTAAAAGGTCTATAAAAAGAGAGAAGCCTGGACCTGAAGCTGCAAGGTTGTATAGTTTAGGGAGGAGAAGGTGGGGGAGACTGGTCTTGTTGCTGTTTTGCTCAACACAAAGGTTCAATTTCCTTGACAAATGATGGACATTGCCTCCAAAATTGGAACTCTGATCCCAAAGGGGTCCTGTGTTATTATAACATAAAGAATGGTTATTAAACTGTCAGAAGGTTAATAGTTCCATCTTAATAATCTTGATAGATGGTGCACATTTCACCAGTGCTCCAAAAGCCCACAATGAGCTTTAAAATATTTTACTGTTGGCTTGCCCTTCATTTCCCAAGGAAGTCTAAGGAGAACTCTTCTTGCTAATAAATTCTTTATCATAACTTAGCTGGTTTTGCCCTTATAGAAGGGAAATATATCCTTTGCTGTGCTGTCTGATTAATTGGTCTAATTTTGTCATGAAAATTAAATTCTCTTCTTTATCTAGGAAGTTATTTAAAGAGGTCTGAGCAAAATCCCAGCCCATGAGCCTGATGACTACTCTGCATAAGCGTCTCTACGCTTTATTAACTTATTATTTTTTAAGTGATTTCTGTCTGAAGGATTCCCTTCAACTTTGAGGGCCATTTGTCTTCTGCTCTCAGGATTTCAGGATGACAAATGGAATGTCAGCTATGACTTACTGTAAGACCTTAAGGGATTCATACGGGGTAGCTCTTACCATTACCTCAAAATGCTCTGTACAGGGTAACCTGTAAAGCTGGCCAATTTTGATGACCAAAACAAATATCTCAACAGCTTTACAGCAGGCAAAGTAGCCATACTCTTAACTGAAGTAGTTCTTAAAATATCATTGATCATTCAATGAGAAAAATGAACTAATAAAATGTATGTGTATATAAATATGCATGGGAGTTGATCTTGGTCATGGAAATTGTAGTATACAACTAAGGATTAAGATAAGGGAGAGTCTTGGCAATTTTGAAACAATACAAGCCAATGCTTTGCTTCTCTTTGCTGAGACTTGTATCAGAAAAGGAGCATGTCCCCAGACGTGCAGAGCTGACAAAGATGCACAAGCATCTCCATTTGTATACATCTTTTATATTTTCCAAAACTAATGCATGCCAAATCCAGCAGCCAGGTGAAGGGACTCTGCTAATGGACTTGAGGCTCAATTCTAGCCTCATCATTAATGGAAAGGGCAAGTTTGCAGTGAGGTGGGACTATAAAGGATATAAACCCTCATGCTTTAGATCATACGCCAATTTGCAAGAGCCTGCTTTTAGGAAGAAATTTCCCCACAGGTTTATATTATTGTGAAATTATGTCTGTTATGGAACTTCTTGTGCCATCTGGGAGTGACTGTCTTCAGAGATGAGGTATGGGTGTGATATGGTAGTTCTTCTAATAGGGCAATACTTCTGTCCTGACAATTGTTCCTGCACACAGCTCCTAAACAAGGTGGGAGATTATAGTGACATGCCCAGTGAGGTGGATCAAATATTGTGCTTCCTGATTTAGCTGGAAACAGGCTTCTTGTTATCTCCTTGGATCTCTAGGCTTGTGTTGTTACTATATCAACTAGAATGTCAACGTCCACACCCTGCTGAGGTTACATGACAGTTACCAGAGTTAGCGGTTTTCTGCCTTTTTATACGGAATTTCTATGGCATTCCAAATAATTCAGCAACAAAAGAACATTAGCTCAGAATGGTTGATGTTGGAGGGGACCTCTGAAGGTCATCTAAGGTCATCAATGCCCCTGCTCAAGCAGGACCACCTACAGCAGGCTGCCCAGGGCCATGTCCAGACACCTTTTGAATGTTTCCAAGGTGGGACTCTCCACAACCTCTTTGGGCAACCCGTGCCAGTGCTTGGTCACCCTCCAGTAAAAAAGTGTTTCTTGATGTTCAGACAGCACCTCCTGTGTTTCAGTTTGTGCCCATCACCTCTTGTTCTGTCACTGGGCACCGCTGAAAATGGCCTGGCTCCGTTGTCTTTACATCCTCCCTTCAGGGTGGTGTAAACAACAAGCGATAGGATGAAAGGAAATGGTCTCAAGTTGCACCAGAGGAGGTTTAGATTGGTGGTGCTTAGACCTATGGTTTAGTGGTGGACTTGGCAGTGTTAGGTTTATGGTTGGACTTGATGATCTTATGGGTCTTTTCCAACCTAAACGATTCTATGATATTAGGAAAAATTTCTTCACTGAAAGGGTTATCAAGCACTGGAACAGGCTGCCCAGAGAGGTGGTGGAGTCACCATCCCTGGAGGTATTTAAAAGACATGGCGCTTAGAGACATGGTTTAGAATCACAGAATCATAGAATTATTAAGGTTGGAAAAGACCTCTAGGACCATCAAGTCCAACCATCAGCCCAGCACTACCCTGCCTCCTAAATCATGCCTTGAAGTGCCATGTACACGTTTTTTTGAACGCCTCCAGGGATGGTGACTCCACCACCTCTCTGGGCAGCCTGTTCCAGTGCCTGACCACTCTTGCAGTACAGAATTTTTTCCTAATATCCAATCTAAATATCCCTTGATGCAACTTGAGGCCATTTCCTCTTGTCCTGTCACAAGTTACTTGGGAGAACAGACCAACACCCACCTTGCTACAACCTCCTTTGAGGCAGTTGTAGAGAGCAATAACGTCTCCCCTCAGCCTCCTCTTCTCCAGACTAAACAGCCCCAGTTCCCTCAGCCCCTCCTCATAACACCTGCTCTCCAGAGCCTTCACCAGCTTCGTTGCCCTTCTCTTGACACTCTCCAGCACCTCAATGTCTTTCTTGTACTGAGGGCCCAAAACTGAACACAGTATTCAAGGTGTGGGCTTACCAGTGCCAAGTACAGGGGCATCATCACTTTCCTACTCCTGCTGGCCATGTGATTCCTGATACAATCCAGGATGCTGTTGGCCTTCTTGGCCACCTGGGCACGCTGCTGGCTCATGTTCAGCTGGCTGTCCACCAGCAACCCCAGGTCCTTCTCTGCCAGGCAGATTTCCAGCCACTCTTCCCCAAGCCTGTAGTGTTGCATGGGGTTGTTGTGACCAAAGTGCAAGAGCCGGCACTTGGCCTTGTTGAACCTCATAGAGTTAACCTTGGCCCATCAATCCAGCCTGTCCAGAACCCTCTGTACAGCCTTCCTACCCTCGAGCAGATTGACACTCCTGCCCAATTTGGTGTCATCTGCAAACTTACTGAGGGTGCACTCAGTCCCCTCGTCCCAATCATTGATGAAGATATTAAACAAGACTGGCCCCAACACTGAGCCCTGGGGAACACTGCTTGTGACCAGCTGCCAGCTGGATTTAGCTCTGTTCACCACAACTCTCTGGGCTCGGCCATCCAGCCAATTTTTTACCCAGCAAAAAGTACACCTGTCTAAGCCATGAGACGCCAGCTCCTCTAGGAGGATGCTGTGGGAGACGGTGTCAAAGGCCTTGCTAAAGTCCAGGCAGACAACATCCACAGCCTTTCCCTCATCCACTAGGCAGGTCACCTGGTCATAGAAGGAGATCAGGTTGGTCAGGCAGGACCTGCCTTTCATGAAGCCATGCTGGCTGGGCCTGATCCCCTGGTTGTCCTGCACTTGCCCGGAGAGCTCACTCAGGAGGAACCGCTCCATAATCTTCCCCAGTAACAAGGTCAGACTGACAGGCCTGTAGTTCCCCAGATCCTCCTTCCAGCCTTTCTTGTAGATGGGTGTCACACTGGCAAGCCTCCAGTCATCTGGGACCTCCCCTGTTAACCCGGACTGCTGATAAACGATGGAGAGTGGCTTGGCAAGCTCCTCCGCCAGCTCCCTCAGTGCTCTCGGGTGGATCCCATCCAGCCCCATAGACTTGTGAGTGTCCAGATGGTGCAGCAGGTTGTAAACAGCTTCCTTGGGGATCATGGGGGGTTTATTCTGCTCCCCGTCCTTGCCTTCCAGCTCAGGGGGCTGAATACCCCGGGGATAGCTGGCCTGACTGCTAAAGACTGAGGCAAAGAAGGCATGAAGTACCTCAGCCTTTTCCTCATCCTTGGCAACAATGTCCCCCTTTGCATCCAATAGAGGATGGAAATTCTATTTGGTTCTCTTTTTGTTGTTAATGTATTTGTGAAAACATTTTTTGTTGTTCCTTACAGCAGTGGTGCTTAGGGCCATGGTTTAGTGGTGGGCTTGACAGCGTTAGGTTTACAGTTGGACTCGATGATCTCAAAGGTCTTTTCCAGCCTAACTGATTCTACGATTCAGGTATTTATATACATTGATAAGATCTCCCCTGAGTCTTCTCTTCTCCAGGTTGGGCAGTCACAAATCTGTCGGCTTTTCCTCATAATGCTTCAGATGTTCCAGTCCCTTAATCGTCTTAGGGGCCCTTCACTGGACCTTCTCCGGTAGCTCCATATCTCTCTTGTACTGGAGAGCCCAGAACTGGACACAGTACTCCAGGTGCAGCCTCACCAGTGCTGAGTAGAGGGGAAGGATCACCTCCCTCAACCTGCTGTCAATACTCCTCCTAATGCAGCCCAGGATATCATTAGCCTTCCTTGCTGCAAGGGTGTGTTGTGGCTCATGTTCAATTTGGTGTCCACTAGGACCCCCCCAGTTCTTTTCTGCCAAGGTGCTTTCCATTTGGTTGGCCCCCGGCACAGGCTGGTGCATGGGATTGTTCTTCCTCACTTGTGGAAATTTATTCCCCAGGTACAGGAGAGCTACTTATTGGTAGCTGATCAGTTTTTTCAATTCTTCATACAAGGCATTGAGGGATAATTTGCCATCTACTAAAGCAGAGTAAGTTATGACAATAATGCAGACAACAGCGTACTGTAAGGTAATACATACTATAAAGTTTGGAGGAAGACATTAAAACAGATGTGAATGCCTTTTATTGATTGCCTAGAAAGGGGATCTAGAGATAAAAAATAGCTACAGAAAAGGAAACCAGAAAATACAAATGCTACAGAGTTCTGTTCTTGGATACTCCTCATTTATGGGTCACTGCTTTCTTTTAAGTTTTAATGTTTTGCAATAAATCAGATTAAACACTCAATATTTGTACATAACATTTTGAAATGTATGCCTTTATAAGATTAAATGTATACTACAGCATGGAGAAGGCTGTCCATTATTTTTATGAATATGTTTGATATAGGTTCAGTGGTCAGTCATAGCTATATATGATAGCGGAATACGGTGTGAGAATGGCCATGGTGCCACCTCCCTTATCTGTACGGAAAGTGCACTGAAATATCCCATGCTGCACGAAGTCTGGGGAAGTACCTTGTGGTAAAAGATGAAACAAAACAACACATCCTCTGTCCTTCACTGTCAACAGATAACTCATAAGTGTTCTTTTTCTCTACATCTTTCTCCTATGATTATCATCCTGTCGGAGCTAAATGACCTGTGACAGATGACAAATATAGGATAGTTCAGGGACAAAAATCACACTCAAAATTGGATATATTGTGAGAGTACTGTAACCTGCTATGCTGAAGCTTAACAGAAAAGCAAAAGAATTTTTTCTTCAGTCTAGGACAAGTTTCCAGGTAGTTGATTCAATTAAGTGCAAGATGAGTCTTCATTGTGTTAGACTTTTCTGATTGAAAGATTGGTTTCTGTGACTTGTACAGACAGTAACAGCAGCAGGAACTGACTGGTTAAATATGCTATGGCAGATCAGACTCAATACTGCAATAAGTATAATATAACCTTCCTGGCTTTCGTGTTTCATTCCCTGAGGTTTTGGAGATATGTCAAGTTTTGATCTTCAGCGTGAAAGTTAGATACTTGCCTCTCTTAAGGCCAGGCTGCAACAGCGTCTTTATTTAGGACAGAACTTAAACAAATGCTTGAATGTTACCCTGTCATGGAATGGTGCTAATTTTCTTTACCTAAAGAAAGCAACGTGAAGAGGAAAGGGTGGGGCCACATTAGGTCTTCAAATATATAAAAAGCATCTATGAAGAGGAAAGTAGTAGTCTGTTCTTTGTACTCGTGGTGGATAGCACAGGAAGCAATAGGATTTATACTGCGTCAAGAAAGATTGATTTACACACTAGGTCAAAGCTTGGTTTTGTGGGTTGGTTTTTTTTTGGGCCAGGAGGGAGGGCTTTGTTATTTTTTTAATGATGAGGTTTATGAAGCAAATTGTATAGGGAGGTTTTTTGCTCTTCTGTTGTAGAAGATTTGTAAAGAACAGTTTGGAAAGCCTGTCATGATGGCTTAAATATAATGGTCCCATGTTGGGACTGGGGGAGATGAAGTCAATGACTTCTTAAGGTCCCTTCTAGCTATATTGTTCTATAAACCTGTGCCGCCATTGGAGCTGGGCACGTATTAAACTTACAGCCAGTGGCATTTTTCTCCATGTAAGGTAACATTTTGCTCCTTCACTGAATAGATATCAAGTCCTTCCTTGTGAAGCCACCTTTTATTCTTTTGCAGTATGTTAATCTGGTGGCAACCTGTCATTTTTTTAAGAGCACTTGAATGAAACAAAAGTAGTCCCTGAGTTTTGTAGCCCTTTATCTGTAGTTGAAGTATTACTTATGGTTACTTGTGGGCAGGACATCTTTCTTGGTTAGTGAGTTCTTATTTTTATGTGCTACTTTCAAACTCCATGGGGGTTAGGCAGATTGTTTCCATAAACTGATGCTATTCTCTCCTCTCCGTGTAAATCCAGCATTTGTTTTATTGCTGATGTCCCAGATGGTTCTGGGATAGGTCTCTCTGATGCTGTGGTATAGCTCATTTCCATCAAAGATGGTTGGAATAACAATAGCATCAGTTCAGTTCTGCCTCCTTCTTATCATTCCACTTAAATGTTGTTCAAATTTGAGGGCAGGTGAGTGATTTGTTTGAAGTTTATAACAGAATGAAAGGATAGGCTAGTTTAAAGGTAAAGTTGAGGCAATTTTACTCATCTATTCCAAGGAGCTTGTGACTGAAAGATGTTGTTGGGTTCTCCAGCTGCTCCTCGAAACATGGTTATTATGCTGGTTGAATGCTTATTTAAATGCTTATTTATTTATTTATTTGTTTGTTTGTTTTTAATTCTGTATCTGGTACCTCAATGGCTGTTGCTGGTCTTTTTTTTTTTTATTTTACCTGCAGAATTAATTGTTATTATCCCCTTTTGAAGTACTTGTCTAGAAAATAATGTTAGACGTACTTTATGCCAATTTTCAGCAGCTTGTTAATGCTAATCCCAAGGATCATACTGTATCTTGTCTCTGACAACAGTATCAAATTACAAATCACTTTTATGAGAAATTCAAGATAACAAGTCAATATTTTACAAAACAACTTGAATTTTCACTGAGCAGAAGCAGTTTGCCTTGCCATGCACCACTTCAACAACTGAGCTCAGCTGAGGTTTGCATGGATTTTCATTGGGAACATAGAGGTCTCCATCTCTGAAATTCATTTTTTCTGAATGTCACTTTCTTTTCACCAAGCCTGTGTCTGATGGCCAGTGTTCTACGGCTCATAGCTCTGTTGGTCAGTGGTTTGTTCAAATTCTGTTATTTGTATGTGAGAAAAAGGGTTTATGTGCTAAGGGAGATAAATTCTCTGTTATGTTGGCGTGGTCTCTATCCTCCAGTAATTATCTGTGCTTCAGAGGTGTAAGGAGGCTTTAAAAGCTGTCTAACTGCCTGGCTCAAGATCCTCTCAGTTGGAGGGAACTTCAGGCATTACAGTCCATTCAGCTGTTTTGTGTCACTGGGTCTCAGGAATGCTTGGAGCATGGGCAATCGGGAGAGCCAAGCTACAACCATAACTTAGAGCAGCTTCAAGGGTCTGAATGTTGGAGAAGGTGCATAAACCACACCTTGTCTCCCTCTTGGGACTGACTGCAGCTGAGCTAAACCCAAAGTCCTGGACTGCTGTAGTTAGGTGTACTTTATATTTGCTGTGCCCGGTTGTTGAAGCCCTGATGAAGTGTGATGAGCGGGAACTGGAATCTGATCTATCCGGCATTGCTGGAAACTGGGATAATGCATGTTAAAATGACTGACTGTGGCCTGTTCCGAAATAGTATGGAGTTGATACAATTTTTGTAGTGTGGCTGGTAAGCTGGATGTGTAGTCATCTTGAATGCATATTTACTGATACTCTCACTAGCAAAATTTGATGTGAGGAAAAGGATATTCTTCCCTTCAGGTTACTAAGCTTACAGAATACCATGCATGACCGTCTAAGCATCTTTCTGCAATACAGGCAGTTTATGGGCAACTTCAATTTGAGAGACATATACTGAATGTGTCATGCAGCCAGTAGTGAAATTTTGTCAGAATTTCTGAAATACTAGTATGTTACATTTTCCTATGTCATATGTGTTGCACTCAGGACCCAGTTACTGCATTTTTGTACTTCAGGATGAGACAGTAAGAAATACTAATCTTTAGCCTGTTAGATGGCGAATGTGTAGGCACTACTAAGTATTGCCTATGCAAATTCAGAAAGGAAAGAGGAGCTGTTTGAATGGTAGCATCTGCCCTGGCCTTCCTAGGGGACTGATTTCCCAAAGCTGAGGAGAAAGAGATGGAAATTTGAAAGGAAAACGTAACAGAAAACTGTGAATCAGCACTTGCTGTTAAAAAGACTTTCTTAAAGAGTTAGGATCTCTCAATTCTACAATAAAACATAATAATTTCAGGCAAAAGCCCATTCTGGAATAAGAGGAAATACTATCATACAACAGATGGAGGGAGACACGGCGGTTGAAGCGATCAAAGACACTAGGAAGGGGAGAAGATGGGAAAGTACTTCCCAGGAGAAATCCATGCCATGACAAAAATGTTTTATGGTTTAATGTCTAACAAAATTGTAAAGACTGTTAGAAATAATATTAGGGAAATGGTAGAGACCTGTTTTACCGGGTGCTCAGGTGCTGTTGAGGGCGGGGGGGTGTGGGCTGCGGGGCGGCCCCTGTGAGGGGCGGCCGGGGCTGCTCCGGGCCGGACACAGCCGGTTCCAGCCGGCTCCGACGGACCCACCGCGGGGGCACGGCGGAGCCCCGCAGCCACCGCGGTAATTTTGAGAAGGTTGTTGAACAGTGTCTCTGAGAGATTAACACCCAGCCTTGCTGATTTAAGGCGCCTTTTATCAAGGATGCAAAAGAGTTACATGAAATCATATTTTCTATTCTCCATACATTTGGATTACTGGGGAAACTGCAGAATTCCTATTTCAAGATTAATTTGGTGATATGGACAAGTAAAATTCATGTTAACATGTCTATCTCCAACTCAGTATTAGGCAAATGATGCAGACTTGATTTAATAAAGAATTGATAGATTTAAATAAAAGTAAATGCTGGTAGCAGTGAGTTTCTGAAGAACGTCAGATTTATGGCGTTTTGATTAAGGACTTGATTTGATATCTATGAAGATATAATAGACTTAGACATTGATATAAAGTTTGATGTAATATTATGGTTGCTTAAACATGTAGACCCTTTGGGTCTGGCAATGTTAATTTAATGGACACTTGCCAGATGTGGAAGTAGATATCAGTGAGAAGCCATTACCCAAAACTGGAGTGGCACTATTGGTGCATCTTAATGGCCCATGCCAGGTCCGTGGTATTCAACTCCCTGCCCATCATCTGCCAGTAAATGAACCCTAAGGCTCATAAAACTTGTAGCTGACACAGAGGGCATGAAAATGTTAAATAATATCAAGGACAAATGGCAGCCTTGCAGATCTAGGTCACTGACAAGCTGAGCTCCACTCACACAAAAGTCACATTCAAACAATATGGATTTCAATTCAGTCAGTTGTACAGATTTAGAAACTGTAGGTGGAGGTGGTAGCTGTGAAATGGGGAATTATATCCTCACAAGTAGGAAGGGGCTTAGCTGTGGCATTAGACAAGAATCTTAAGCCTTCAGTGCAAGGTTGTGTCAAAAAGGTCTGCTGAGAAGGAGGAAAAAAGGATTTTATCTCTGTGCAAAAACTAAGCACTTTCCTTAGTTCTAGAAAAACTGTATTTTACGATCCGATGTTAAAAGTTATTGCCAGTGTAGAAAACAGGCTCAAAAGCCATCTAGAGACTGGAGAAGACTTTCAGCGATAAGAAATGCAAAACCAGTTCAGTCTGTGTAGGTATCAAAAAGATGACTTTGAGATGATGTGATTGCAAAATGTAAGTGCCTTCGAGGAGAGAAAATGCTGGTTGGTAACGGGCTTTTCAAACTAACATAGAAAGGCACAGCAGATCAGTGCTTGGAAGCTGATGCCAGGCAAACTCAGACATAGGCATGAGACACGGTTTTCACTGTGTGTTGCAAAGTCGCCGATACAAACTCGTTTGGGCTCTGAGTTGGTGTGTTTTGAAATCAAGACTCAGTGTCTCTCTGGAAGACATTCTTTAGCTGTACAAAAGTGATTGGGCTTGTTTCATTGGTTACGGGGTAAAATGTAGTGGCATGTGGTACACAGGAGGTCATTCAAAATTATTGTAATGGTCTTGTCTACGTTTAGGCTCTATGAATAAATGTTTAAGTTAAGCTCCGCTCCTTCATTCTGTGGGGTATGATAGGTTGTTTGTATTTCACTTTATTCTCTGATACAAGCCTTACTTTACAGCCTCCAATATTTATATACATGAATTGAGGAGAGGTGACTTCGCAGTTGCTCATCCCCTAACCACGGTGCAATTTGCGTTTGTGATCAGGCCAGCCTGACCTGTGACCGCTCGCTCAAGGGCTGACTTGCACCCATCAGTTTTTGATAACACCCAGTGCTGTGCCTTTAAGTACCATGCAGCCCAACCCACTGTGTTTGGGGGGAGTCAGCTGTGCCAGATTTAATCACTTACCTTAGCCTTGCCCAGAGAAAGGTGCAGAAAATGCCACTCAGCAAGGCTGTGAGGCCACGAAATTGTGTTAAGCAACACTGATGAAAATGACTGGATTTGCTGTTTTAGTGTAAGTGTCTAAATGTTTTTGAAATTGTAATTTTCTTGTGCTGTTATGTGTAAAGGTGACCGCTCTGTGTTGGGCCCTTGGCAGTTTGCTCCAGACAGCTAATCAGCTTGATTCATTTGGCGGGGTGGTCAGTCAGCACCTTCTCTGCAGCAGTAAAGCAGGATTGAGCTCTTTGCTGATTTGCAAGGATATAATGGCATCTACTAGAAATGAAGAACTTTCTGAAGACGCATTAGGGTTTTATTTTTGTGGCAGCAATATACTTACCAGGGGCACAAAGATTATAACCCTTATTCAGCTTGCTAGCAGCCGTGCAGGAATAGGAAGGGCAATGTCACTTGAGGAATCCTGAGGTCCTGCTGGAGAGACAGGCGCGAATGAACGCATTTCTGCAGCCAGCTCTCTTTCTATCTCACTTTCATCTCGTGTTTAAAATTGCAGAACGGAGCTAAGGTTTGTGATGTCGGGTGTTACTACGTTTGGCCACATGATGGCACACATCAGTTACGTGAACGTTACAGTATTACACGAGGAACTCCTGTGAATGGAGAGGGATTAAGGCTCCTGTTCAGGGCTGTGGTGGTCAGGGTTCATCCTCCCTAGCTGCTGTTTTGATCTGAAATTTACCGTGATCACAGTGACGGACAGTGGTGGTGTTTCATCCACAAGCTGAAAGAAATACTGAGAAAAAAAAAAAAAAAAAAAAAAGAAGAAAAAACAGGGTCTGAAGCAGGAGCAAAAAACACATTTGGCAAAAAAAAGTCAGCCATTAAAACTGGCTGGCAGCAAGAAAACTGTTGTTTTTCTGGCAGTGTTGTTTTGCATTGTTTTGGGTTTCTCTTCAAAGGATCATTAAACACCCAGGGATCAGGAAGCCTTTTTATTTTTCCAGGATATAGAAGAGAAATAATGTGTTGTACTTCCTTTGTGAGATGTGACTTGGGGACTTTTTTTCTTTGGTAAATAGTTTTCTATTAAATAGTGTTCTTTGCCTCCCCAGTCTTATGGAGATGGCTGGTGAAAACACCTAAGTGTACTATAGGATCAAAGCATGTCGGTCTACCATGTTATCCGTAAGTTAAATAGTGCTTAATAGAAATTGGCCTCGGAAGTTACTATGAAATCTATACTCTAGTTTATTATCGCTTCAGTGATGTTAGTTCCTGCATCCTTCATTTATTCCTACTATCTATAATTACTAATTAAACAGCAAAAGCTTGTTGGTATCACAGGCCTCACCAGTTAATATCCTTTTTTTAGCATAGTATGCATGAAAGAGAACTTCCAGTTGAATGGAAAATGTGGAATTATATTTCATATTAATTCTAATGGTAGCAGCTAAAGACCAGCAGTCCATGTAGCAATGCTGCAGCATTTGAGTTAAAGACCAAACACCCACGGGGACCCAGAAAATAAACGCAGGGGCTGTAGAAACACTCTGTGGACTCTTGGATTTTACTATGATGCAAACACTAAGGACAATGAGAGCAGTATTAAAAATAGTTGTCAGGATATTTGCAGCAGTGACTCCAAGGCAACATTCCTTTTTCCATTCAGAGTTTCTCTGTGGTAAGCGGTACCTGGCTGAAAAAAAGATAAGGAAAGACACATGAAGCTGAAGAAAGATTTGGACAGAGATTTTCAAAGGTTAGGCCAACTGCTGGGAATTGATTATCTTAATATTGTTGTTCTCCACCTCCCCTCACCACCCAATAGCTTTAAAACCCTGCCCTAAACGTGTGCCTCAGCAGAAGGCTTGAACCACACCACTTCCAGCGCACTTCTTGCAACAGGGAAGGAGAGCAATATCCCAGCCCCACTGCCTGTCTTGCAGGGGCTCGGTTTCTGTAGTGCCATCTGAAACATACAGAGGTTGTGTGTAGCTGTCAGGACGTGTCTCTTGGGCGGCTTTGAAAGGTATTGTGCCTTTATTAACAATAATTTTGTGGGTGTACTTCTGGTTTTAAGCTTAAGTCAGCAAAATGAAAGACAAACAAACGCACAAAAAAAGCAAAACCTGTATCCCTAAGCCCTAGACAAGCTCCTCGCTCATAAGACAAAACCCAGTCAGATCCCTGAAGTGAATATGAAAATTCCCAAGCATCAAACAAGCATTTGACATCTTTGTTAGTAAACAAACACAGTGTGGTTTCATTTCTCGTGACACTGAGTTATGGTACAGCGTGTTCTGTCTCCCTCTCTCTCCCTTTTCTTGTGTTTTTCTCTCTTCCCGTCCCGCCCCCCCTCCCGCCCCATTGCTGGCAAGCTGATTCCAGAGGCCAGAGACAATACCCCTGTCTCTTTCAAGCTGAGTGCATTTGTTAGGCATTTGAGGGGGTTACTTTCCTGCCCTTGGGTACCCTGGCACGCAATGTGAAAGATGCAGGAGTTCACGGACTGCTGAGTGCTTAGCTGCTGCACTTTCCTAAGTGAAGGCAACTAGCGAGCAAGTACAGCAATTAGAAATAAAAGAAAATATTTTTCTGTGGGGAATGTTTGTTGACCCCATAGCTGTTAGTTAAAATGAAAAAAAGAAAAAGAAACTGTCTCCGTAGAGAGAGGAGGATTCTTTTTTTTTTTTTTTAAAGAGGCAAAAATGCTTTCCTACATTAAATTCATTGTACCATACAGAGAAAACACTGCATTTTGAACTCATGCTTTTAAATGTGCCTTTTTTAACTTTATCTTTTATAGTAAGCTATCATTAAAAAATGAGGTTTGAATTCACATCCTAATTCCTAGTGGTATCCCAAGTTGTATTTGGCATGTTTTTCCCTGTGAAGAATTTCATAAACAATCCACCAATTTTTTGGCCTAGAATACAGTCAACACAGTTTTCTAAATGAGAAGCACAGTGCAAATCAGATGCTCAGAATTCCATCTAATTTGACATTTAGAGGAAACACAGGCTAAATGCTCAAACTTACAAAAAAATCCCTTGGGTTTTTCACTGAACACAGATGGTCAAGACCTTGGTTTGTATCTTGTCCAATTAAATTGTCTTGGGTCCCTGGCTGCAATACTAAGGTAGTCCACTAACCTATATCCAAAGAAAAGAGGTATTCCTAATTTGCTTCTCTCTGGTACCCTTTCTGAAGTACAGTGTCAAGGATAGGAACTATGTTTCATTGTGGTGCTTGTCATTGGGCAACATATTCTGAATTTGCATTGTTGTTTGCATGCCATGATGAATATATAGGTAAGGAGCCAAATAAGCCTCTGTGTTCTTGCTTCAGATTACCTGTAATCTGTAATTCGGTTTCAGGTCTGGTGGTTGTGTTGGGGCCTAATGCAGTTAGATGCATTTGATTTCGATGGTAGGCAAGCCACTTCAGATGGAAGTATGATGACTGGGTAAAGCAGAAGGACTTCCTGGAAAAGGTCACTTGAGTTGGAAATGATATAAAGAAGCAAAAGAAAAGTTTAGTTATACATGTTCTTGCAGGAGAGGAAGTGGAGTGCTGAGATCAAAAAAAGCACAGAAGCCTTACTGTGAGTGCAGAAAGGACATCCGTACACCAAAGAAAGTCTTTGGTCTCTAGGAGATGCTCTATGAAATCATTCAGTCTTAATCTGCTGGATGGCTGAGGAATCAGGGATTCCACTACAGAGCTCAAAATTTTGTTTCCCAGATGAATATGCTTGAATTAGATGTTGCCTCCTGATGCCCTCGCTGGCAAGGCAATACTTTTGTTGCTGAGTTGGGCCTGCTGGCTATTGCTGAGTTGCAAGGCAGGAAGGTCTCAGGAGCAGCCTGTGAAGAATCCAAAATCCAACACCCAGTGTCTCCAAGTGCCGGCTGCCTACAAGATCTCACTGACTGCTGTGGTAAGAGGCACTGCGTCCCCTTGGGAATGACTCTCATCTCCTCTGCCTAGAACCAGTCCATGGCCTTATGGCTTAGGTACGTGGCAGTAGGTCCAGGAGAGCACAGGGTGCTCTGTCCCCAGTGTTTCACTCCTGGGAATGCTAGACACATGCCCTACACCAGCTTGAGGAGGATCCTACAGACAAGTCTCATGGAGCTGCAGACTAACCCACAGATGCTGCCAATAAGGTACAGTAATACGGATTAAGTTGTTGAGCTCCAGTTTGACTTCAGTTATTAAGTGAACTTCCTTCATTTCAAATTGTTCCCCAGACTCCTTTTCCCTTCATACCCTTAAAAAGTGATCACATTATTCTTGGGTTGTTGCATATAGGCTTGAATGGAATTTAAACTGCCTGCCTGACAATGATGAATGAATCAACTCCAAATCCCTTGATGTGGATCAGCTATATAGCATAACAATAATATTGTTGTTTAACATTTATATTGAAGTAATACCGTGAGGGATCTCAGCCATTGGGGGACCTATTTTGTTCAGAACTGAATAAAGCAAATAGCAAAATAGCAAGTCTTGTTCTGAAGACAAGACTGTCTAAAAGACAAGTTGTACCAGTTGAAGGAGACAAGCAAAAAAGACAAGGAGCGGAATGATAGAAATGACAGTTCATCTTTATAGAGCTCTGCAGACCCTGTGTGCTGCTTAATTTTCTTGCGTGGTTGATCTGCCATGTCGAGTCTGGATCTTGCTCAGCCCTTTCCATTTTCATCTTCTTTACCTGTGCTGTCAAATGGACTCAAACCTCACTTTTTGCTGGCAAAGTTTAGAAAATATTGAAAAAATGAAGCTGTCCAGGGAATTCCCAAGACGCTTCATTATTACCTGTGGACCATAGCCTTTTAGTTGGCTTTTTGTACCTCAACATCCATATTCAAGCTTACTTGAACGAGTTAATCTATGCAAGATATTTGCGAAGCAGTCTGTCATATTCTTTACTTAGATCCAACTGTATTGAATCTGCTACATTCCCTCCCATTCCTCTTTGTAATGTTTTCAAAATTGTAATTGGACTTGTCTGGAAATATCTTTTTTTTTTTTCCTTTTCTTTTAACCGCCTCACCCTTGCTACTGTTCATGGTCCCCTGTGTCCTGCAGGGGAGGGATTTTAAATCACTCAGCTAATTGGTCTATCTCTTTTATGTGGGAGACCAGTGCCACAAATTTTAATAAAAGCAAACTTAGACCTCTTGTTTCAAGAGGAGTAGAATATCCTGTTGACTGCTTTTGAAACTCTCACCCTGGTTGTACAGTGATACAGATATGTTAAAAAAAAAAAAAAGGAACACATCAATAAGATATTTAAAATAAAAGTATTTTTTATCATGTAGATAATCTTTGTGCATATATGCCCACGTGCATGCAGATACTAACAAACGTGTTAAAAGAACATTGGGGCTCTAAGGCTACAGTCCTGGAAATCTCTACATGAAGGCCCTGTATAAAAGCTTAATTTGTTTCCCTGAACCCCGTGTATATTACAACACAATGTTCAGTTACATGTTCCCATGATATTGTTTGCTGCAGTATCTCTGACTTGGGAATCTTGGGTTCTCGCCAAGCTCTTGGAGCTGAATGAGCTCTACTGGCACGTGCTCTGCTCCTTACTCAGGCAGTGTTTGACCTGCCTATCACGTTGCCTTCAAGTTGTTCATATCCAGTCCTGACTGTCTTGGAAGATGCAATGAGAATGTGCAGTGTCCAGACACTGAGACCACATTAGAACTGGAAATCAAATTGTCCACAGTCAAACCAATGTGTCTTTGTAATTAGCTTTTTTCAAGGAAGGCTGACTAGACTAAAAATTGTGCACAACCTGCCTGAATGGGACAGGCAAACCCCAAAATGCACTAAAACAAAGTGACCTGTGAACAGTGATTTCCTTCACCGGTATGACCAGGATGCTGCCTTTGTGCAGCTGTTTACCTATGAAGTAGTTAGACATCATCTAGTCAAAGGATATAAATACACAAATGTTACTTTCTGGAAAGCATTCTTCTAGCCTGGATGACTTGTACCATATTATTTAGCATCATTCCTGCTACTTTGTGAGCCTGTACTAAGCTGGAAGCATTACTTGATTATTGTCAAATAGAAACAGGTCCATGTGCTGAATTTAAATATCCAGGGAAACTGAGTGAAGTACATCTACTTAAAATCTTAAGTTGTGATAATATGATCATGAATAATTCCAAATGATAAATGATTTGCTTTTCATTTTTTCAGGTGAAGAGAATGAAACAAGACTGTACCTTGCCATGAAATGACAGAGTAATTGGGGTTAGTGCAGGATTACTGCATTTGTCCTGACTTGACGTTATATTAAGATTAGCTACAATTACTTTAAATCAGGGTAGTGCTTGTCAAAGGCCTCAGACTAGCTGTCTTGGACTGCACTACCCTCTGCTTAGCTGCAGAATAGGTACAGGCTTGGCTCTTCTAGCATCTACCTGCAGTGAGGCTGTTGCAAACTGCATTTAACTGCTTTGGGTATGGATCATTTTATGCCATCAGAATGCTTTCTGGATTAGCTAGGGAAGAGTGGTGTGTCTCTGTCAAACACCTGTAGGATTGCTGCTCAGCCAACTGGATTCCTGGGCAATTCAAACAAACGTCGTATATGCGTGGAAAGAAGGCTGTTATGGGGCTGGATTACATTAAAGGGAAAAGCAAAAAGCCATGAATAAAACTGAGCAGAGGAACACAAAGGAAGAGTGAGAAAAATGAATATATATGCCACTAAATTGCTAAAACTGGTTGCTGTGATTACTTGAGCAGTATGTCAAAACACATTTTTCAAAATGATGATACACCGTTCTTGTGAAGACTGGAGTGCTGAAGGAAAATGAAATAATGGGAGAGGGGGAAAAACTCCAAACACAATCTTGTCTTTTAAAGTACATACTGTGTCCTGCATGTCCAAGTTTGACAGTGTAGTCTTCTCAGAGATGCCTTTTGGCCACCATAAGCCTTAGTCAGGAAACACGCAGCGGTGTTTGACAAAATGTGCAGGAAGGGGAAATTTTGTTATAGTTTATTGAATGATTGATGGTAATTTAAATCCAGTTCAGAAAAGCTGTTATGTTCTTGAATCATTTCTTGGCTAGCATGCTAATAAAAATGCATGGTATAGTGCTATTGCTGAATTTCAAACAATTTAATAAGAAGTTGCTTACTGAGAAACAAGAGGGCTTCCTCCAGAAGACAGATACATTAGAGTAATTGTGATGGCAGAGGACTGGGCCTTGCTTGTATTTGCTAAACAGAAGGAAATATTACAAAAGCTTTACTTATTTCAGGGGTGACTTAAGCATTTAGGATGCAAATACTTCTTGATTTAAAGTGAGATTTTGGTATGGAGGGTATTTAAATTTATTACCAGGCCTAAATAGCAAGAGGAAAGTCTGAAAAATATTTTTGGCATTGGGGAGATTTCAGGCTTCTCAATGGAAATTTGCAATCAATGGAAATTATGCTTCATGGTGCCTAAATTGCACCTGAGGATGCAAATAAAACCTCCAAAGTGACTAGAAATCAGACTAGAAAACATGGTGTCTTGGTTTGCAGAAAGAATTATCAGGGATGATGTCCTTGAAACAGAACAGTCCTCTGCAACAGGCAGGAAGTCAAGCAGGCGTGGCAGAAGGTCATCATGAATCAACAGGGAACTGAGCAAAAATGCACAAAGGCAGTGTCCACAAGGTAGAAGTGGAGATGGGCTGCTAGGGAGGAATATAGAGATGCTGCCTGAGAGGACAGGGGCAGAGCTAGGAAAGCCCAAGCTTAGCTGCAGCTGAAACTAGTGAGGGATGTGAAGAGCAACAGGACAGGGTGGTATAATTGCAGTGGCAGCAAAAGGAAAGTGAAGGAAAGAAAACAGAAACTCACTGCTCAGTGGGGCAGAAGACCTAGTGGTGAAGGACAGGGGAAAAATAGAAAAATATGAGGCACTTGATGTCTTTTTTTTTTTTTCATCCATTTTTACTGGTAAGGTTTACCCTCTGCTTTCTCACCTCACAGAGCCTGCTAGTGTGTTGGAACAAAGCATTATGCCCAGGAGAAGATAGAGCTAGGGAACACAAGTCAACTGGTTATATGCAAGTCCATAGGATCAGACAGGTTGCATCCAACGTTGCTGGGGGAGCTGGCCAATGTCATTGTGAGGAAGCTGTCTATCATCTTGGGAAGGTAATGGATCAGGGGAGGTTACTGGAGGAAAGCAAACTTCACATCTGTTGTCAGGAAGGGCAAGAAGAAGGAGTATTTGGGGAGCTACGGGCTGCTAGCTTCCCTTCAGGCCCTGTGTAGATTACAGAGCAAATCCTCCTGGAAGCCATTTCCAGGCACATGAGTATGGCTGGGAACAGCCAGTGCAGATTTACCAAGGGCAAATCATGCATGCCCTGATTGCTTCCTACAGTGAGATGACTGGTTGTGTTGTTTACCTGGACATTAGCAAGGCCTTTGGTACACTCTCTGATAGTAGTGTTGTTGTGACTAAACTGGTGAGATATGGACTGCACAAGTGGATGATAAGGTGGTTGAAAACTGGCAGGACTGCTGGACTCAGAATGCTGTGATCAATGACACAAATGGATGACTGATTGCTAGTGGCATGTCAGAGGTTTATAGTGATGCTAATGCTCTTTAACCTCTCTATTTACAACCTGGATGTTGAGGTACAGTGAACTCTCAGCAAATGCAGGATGCTAAGTTGGGGGGAGCGTTTGCAGTGCTGGAGGGCAGGGCTGTCTTCCAGGGGGACCTCAACAGGCTGGATAATTGGGATGACTGGTACCTCCTGGAGTTCAGCACAAGGAGTTCAGCCCCTGTCCTGGGGTGACCCCCGTTCTAAATTGTGGGCTGGGCCCACAGCAGAGAGAACTGTTTTGGAGGAAAAAACCTGGGGTCCCAATGGACAGCAAGTTGACATGGTAGCACTGTGCCCTTGCAGTAAAAAACAACCACCACATCCTGGGCTGTTGGCAGGAGTGCAGCCGCCAGGATGAGGGCAGACATCCTTCCCCTCTATTTGGCACTGGTGAGACCGCACCTGGAGCATTGTGCCCAGTTTGGGGCTCCCCAGTATGAGAGAGAGGCTGAGGCACTGGACCAAGCCCAGCGGTGAGCCACCGTGCTGCTCAGGGCTGGAGCACAGGGTGTATGATGAGAGGCTGCAAGCGCTGGGCTTGACCAGGCTGGAGAAGGGAAGCCTGAAGGGAGGGAGACCTTATTGCTGCCTGCTGGGAGAGTGTGGGGGAGACAGAGCCACAGACTCTTTTTCAAAGACGGGCACGCTGACAGGATGAGAGACAATGGACAGAAGTTGGACAATTCAAACTTGATATTAAGGATTTCTTTTTTTTCACCATGATGAAGGACAAACGCTGCAACAAGTTGCCCAGAGAGGTTGTTTTCTTCACGTCATGATTATCATACACTCCAAGGCTTGTTCTAATGTACCCTTTGTCCTTGCAGGATACTTCAACTTTATCTTTCTGAAATTTCTATGGGGAACAGTGTTTTGTTGCCATTAGCAGCACTATGAGAATGATAGGCCTCTGAAGAGAAAATGCAGTACAATGGACAGGCAGGGAATGAGGCTGAGCAGCTTAATATAAGGATTTTCAAATAAATTGCCTGAAATGCTTTGCAACTCTGGCAAGGCAAGCCCCTAAAGACACAAGCCTCCCCTCGGGGAGCAGAATTCATCTGGAAAATAGTTTTCAAATGCTTCTATTGCACAGAAATCCCCCTGCTCTCCCTTTCTTCTTTCTATTATTATTCTTTCTATTCGGAGTTAGCTATCTGGGTATAAAATCCTGACTTCATCAAAGCTGCTTTTGGTATCAGTATAGTGAGGACTTCACTCTTGCTTTTGGGACCCTTTGAAATACTTTAAAAAATGAGCTGAAGTTATAACCAACCATAAAACATACCATAATTATGTCTTTTTCCTGTTAATATCTTCATGGCAAAAGACCTTTGAAGCTGAAGATGGATGAAAATGTGTATCTGTGTGTATATGCTATGTGCCCACATGCACATATATAAGTACATACACATACGTGTTGAAAAGGACAGCCCTAAAAGGCTGGAGTCATGCTTTGGTGAACTCCCTGGATAGGGCCTAGTCCTAAGGAGGAGCAAGTACAGGGGAATAACCTGGATACTCAGGTAATATAATTTACTTGATTTTGATGGATATGTTTTTAAGGGCACAGCTGCGCGTATGATAATTTTGGGGCTTTCTTTCCTCTGACAGTGAATTTGAGGAACATGAATCTCCCACCCCCATCTTTCAGCTGCCTAATTTTACAGATGTGCTGAAATACCCAAAATAAATAAAAGTAATCAGAGAACCACAGGATCTGCAAGATAAAGTGGATGCTTACATGTTTGGTTTGCCATCTGCTTTATTTTGGACCAAATACCTGTGTATTCGGTCCAAAATAACAGTGTGCATTTCTTTTATTATCCATGTTGCCTGCCTCATATTTAATCATATTTTTGTTATTTTATTACTACTCTTTACAAATACGAATTAGGTAATTAAAAGTCCTCTGGAAAATTTTTAACACCTGTTCTGTGCCTTAAATACTGCTTACAAAAATTCAGAAAGCTGTGAAACTTTATTTTATTGAACAAATCATTATTATTTTAAAGTGCTACACTTCCTTTGCACTTCTGCTTTGTGAGGAAGCTGTTGAAGTCAAACAGAAAGCTGGCTGCTACTGGCTCTAATTATTACAAATTATGTAACAGTTGTTGCAGCAACAGACAGGAAAAGTTTTGGTTTCGTTTTCATTTGGGGTTTTTTTTTGGTTTGTGGGTTTTGTTTGAGTTTTTGTTTTTGTTTTTTTTTAATACAAAAATGATTCCATGATGAAACAAAGTGTTGCTAGTGGCTAGTTTTTAAAGTGATAATATCAATTGGCTTTACTCCATCAACCACATGGAAAACACCTGGCAAGCTGCTTGATCCCAGCCAACTCTTGTTAACCTTTTGGCCTTCACAGTAACTATCAGCAGGCACCAAGTCAGTGCTACTAATAAACTGGCATTAAAACTTCCACCTGCTAATAATATCTTACTGCTTTTCAGTATTAAATAAAAGGAAATGATCTGTTTAATTACAGTTAAAGAAATTCTGCAATGCTGTGGTGCCTTGGATGGTGATGATAATAATAATAATGAATGCATTTAAGGACATGGCTACATGAACAGATTGCTACTGAGGTAAGCTAGAATGGCAGTAGCTATTGTATGTTAACTTATTGCATGTAGGCTTTTTGCCTGTAATAAATATGAATCACTTTATTCTTAAGTGAAGGTAAGATAAACTGGGGATAGTCGTTTCAAAAAACACGTGTAGGCATTTGTAAGCAAGGTTGTACCCAAGGAATTTTTTTTTTTGTCCTCATTGCTGCTCCCCTTAATCATTCCACTTTACTGGTGATTCTTTGCTTGGTTTTGTTTGTTTGTTCCCCCTCCTTCTCCACCCCACAGCAAAAAGGCAGAGTAGGCATCACTTACTCTTTCCTAAATGAAGTTGCAGCAGGCCAATTAAGACTTTGATAAACATTACAAAGCCAGGGTAGGTTCAGCTGAAATGTTCCTTTCTTGAATTGGTAAGGCATTCAACTCGATTTCAGAGTCTCGTTCTGCCCTTCCTCTCTTGCTGTTCAAGAGGCTGGTCTCTGCAGCCCATGTACCCCACCTGCTCTTGCTTATGGACTAGCGCACGCTGACCAAAACCTTTCTTTATGTTGTTTGTAATATATTATTGCACTTATGTGCCGTAGGCTGAAGAGGGTGTAAAAGGGCCTGTTACCGTACTGTTCACTTCCCAGAAGAGGATACCTCTGGGAAAAGCATTGGTGAACCCCCTGAGACCTCTGTGGGCACGAGAGGAAAGGAAGATCTTGAGCCAGTTGTGCTAGCTACTTTAATATTTATTTCTTGCTCCCCATAGCTCCCTTACAAGCTGTTACATTACTGCTTTTGCCTGTGTCTGTGTAGGATTCTTCTTTTTTCCCCATAGGTACTGTGCAGATGCTATTGATTTTGACACTTGCCTAAACAACAGTTCATCTGGAGTTTTTCTTACAATAAGAATATTTATTCCAGAGGTTTCCAGAGTGCCTTATAAATAAATATTGCTTGATTCAGCTTCAAATTTCCTTCATATCAAAGGTGTATAATAAGTTTCTCTCCCTCTCCCCCTTTTTTTTCCTTTTTTTTTTTTTTTGAGGAAAGTGGAGCACACAGCAGGTGCTCTGTCCTACTAAGAACATCTTCTAGGTCAAAGAGAAAGTCTGTGGCAGACCTCCAGAAAAGACTGGAGATACCTTTAGCTACAAAATCAGTCCTATTCTGGTATTCTGTGTGCAGCAATGAAGCAGGGTGAAGGTATTGGGAAGTAGCTAATATTTTTATTCTATTAGGAGGGTGTTCTTGCCTTCTGATTTTTATGTCTAACTTTTCAGGAACACATGCGAGAAAAAAACCTGGGGAGCAAAAACCTTGCCTGGAAGTCCCATGTGGGATGTAGGCTGGGTTAGTACTTCTGTCTTTCAGGCATGTGTGCTTCTTTGCTTCATTTTCCAATTCTTACCCAGATGCCTTGACTATTTTAGGACAAAATTAGCTGGATATTGGAGCACCAATAACACGCTTCAATCTCCCTGGACATCTGGTTTGGAATTTGGAATGTTTTGGAACAGAGAATACAAATACCACTTCCTTAATTGTATTATAAGTGGAAGAAGCGATGCCCTACTGACAGTTGGTCCTCTTACTTGTTCCAGGGTTGCCACCTTCACAATGTGTTTTCAGCAGAAAGTGATTTCATATTGATATTACAAGCTGGCTGAATTCCAACAATTTTAATAACTTGAAATATAAAGATCTATCAAAATTAAGATAATCCTTTTAAAAAGAGACATAATGTAACAGTACTTTGCTCTTAATTATCTAGTGGAATGCTTAACGTGGGAAAGTTTGGACTAGCAAGCTCATGAATTGCATAATAAATGGAAGAAGGAGATATATTACATTCATTGTACTGGCCACAGGTCAGTGAGTTAGCAGGTCCAACAGCGTGTTCCCACATCTCAATACTTCCAGGCGGAGAAATAAGGACTCATGTGGAGGAACTGTAAAGTCAAGGAAAACTTGGTTCATGTCAGCTCTGTTTCAGGAACGTACTCTCATTATTTATTTCTCCTGTGAGTCTTGGCTGGGTTGTCAGCATTATGCAGCATTACTGTGGTGAACTCTTGAGAGACAGTGTCTTCAAAGACAATAGACTTTTAAAAGGACAGAGGAAAATGTTAATGCTGTACATGCTGTTTGAGTGTTTATAGATTTGTTCTTTTTTATTCTGTTTTGCAGAAGAACTGTTGTTGTGAATGCTTATACAACTGCTTTTGAAAAGAAAAGGAATTTCTTAAACCCTTTTTTTTTAATCTCTGATCAAAACGTAGGCAGAGTATGTTTCTAATGGATCGCTTTAAAAGTAACTTGTGAACTGTGTGGACAGAGGAATAAAAGGCCACAATAAACTACATTTTATTTTACATTAGTTTGTATGGCAACAGTTTCTAGTGAGACAAAAAAACCATGATGCACATCTGCCTTTCTAAAGATCATCAGGTTACGACAGATGAGCTAATCAAACAGTATGATTTGCCAAATATCTGCAAGTCTTCTAAATTAGTTGCCTCAAATTTGCAGTGTTAGCTGTGTGCCTGTAGCTTAATGAAGATTTTAATTGTTTCAGTCAACATCAGTGAACTAAGATACGCTACTCTGAAAAGTGCTCTTGTGTGTGGTCTCTTAGCCTGCTGATTTCGGTACAAACGGTTACAAAGCTGCAAGTTTGCATGTTTTGATGGAACTCATGTTAGAAAATCAGTTATGCAGCTCTTAATTTGCATAACATCTCCCCTCTCATATTAATGTTTCATTTGCGGGGAAATTTCTTGTTTGCCTTCATGGCCATGTGCCCTCCTTCCTGATTCTGGAGATGGCTTCTAGCACACAGGCAAAACCTGAAGTCAGTCTTCATGAGATTCTGTCTGTCGGGCTTGACTCCTTCCTTACCTTACTCTTTGGGTCTTGCATACCTTCTTCCCAGTTGGGACATAAATCGTTTTCAAAAGATTCAAGGAGAGACAACTTGTTTATTCTCTTTGCATGATTTTGCCCTGCTGTTGCCAAAGTTAGGCAAGACATTGGAGAAAATAGTATAGTACAAGTCCAAGTGGAGATGAAAGGAAATGAAGTGGCTGCCTGTCGCTGTTGGTGACAAAAAATCCTAGAGGTGTAACTTTGGAGCATGCAGAAAACAAAGGCGTGATCTTTCATGCATTGCTGACATCTCCCATGTATTGTAGATATCTCCTATTGTGTTCTTTATGGCACAACTCAGGACACTGGTACAGACATCGTTCTTCTCCTCGGAAAGGCCTAAGACATTTCTATTTAGTGTCAGTAGCAGGCAGGCTAAAAAATAACTAGCATGGAAGTAAAAGCCCAAACAAGCCTTTTTCTACCACAGTTCTCTTTTTTCACTGTAAGAATGACTCTTGTGGCACTATTTCAGTGCTTTGTGCTAGCACTGCAATGCAAATAAGAATTATTTTTTTTTATCCTCTCAGTCAGTTTGCCATCAGGTTTAATGATGTATTTAAATAAAAGTACCTACATCAGTGTTTACAGCCAAGAGACACAGGAAAGAAAAACATTTCAGTGGTGGTATGTGGCTTGACTTAGAGGGTCACTGAAATCACAATAGGTGTCAAATCTCAGAAAAGGGCAGTATTTTTGAACCAAATATTGCACTGCTGTTCAAATGACATTTAGCAACAAACTTTCCCAAAGGAGAACATGTCTGCTATGAGAGCCTTGATTGTTTGGGAGACAACAGATCTAACAATGTGCTCATAAATGGTTGCTTTCCCTTTGAAAAGGAGGGGGTAAGAGCAGCACACTCAATGGATCAGGAAATTGGAAAAGGCATTCTGAGGGCTTGTGGATGTGAGGGTTGTTTGGGTTTGGGTTTTTTGCTTCTTTTTTGGTTGGTTGGGGTTTTTGTTGTGTTTTTCTAACTTTTTATGATGGGAATGTAACCAAGGTGGTGGGAAAAGAGTTAACTAAAATAGAATACTGTGTGTTGTGTGATCATAGAAGCATAACTGAATCTATGATATCTCAAAAATAATGATTAACTTAGTGGTATAATGAAGAATGTTCTGTTAGAACTTTGAGACAATAGTAATTGTATTTGGTAAGGTATCGGGATGAAGGGCAATTTGACCCGTTATGCACCAGCAATGCTGCTCAGAATCCCATGTACCTTTCTCATTGTGGTTTAGAGATCACGTAATCAGTTAGGTTAGTTAGTGGTCTTAGAGAAAATGACCAATGATTATTTTTAAAAGTGATATCATATGTTTAAAGGACCCAATCAAGGTAGAGAATAATGAATATTGATGAATATTAATGAAGGAATGAATAGTAGGTATTCTATGATAATGATGTGGTATGATCATGACTTAGCAGAAAGTATGTATAAAAACCTGTGATTTTTTGATACAAGGCGGAACACGCTTGAGGAGGATCTATCCCCCGTGTTCCCGGCGCCGTGAATAAAGAATGCCTGCCTTTTAACACTACATTGGTGTTACAAGGTTTCTTCCCAATTTCGGTGACAGGAAGGCAGAGAGGAAGGATGCCAGTCTGCTGAAAGTGAACTTAACTGTTGAGCTGGAAATGCAATATCCTGGGTAAAGCTGATGGCTTCTTTAACGTAGCTAGGTACAGAACAAGTCTTTCAAGGGAGTTGTTTTTCGGAAGCACAGCCAAAGGGAGCGATATGGTGATGTGGCAGTGTGGTGGGTAGAATAACAGACTATGGATAGAATAATAATTGGGTTGGTCAAGTGCTTTTGGTGCCTGAGGCACGGACTCCAAAGTGTTTACAGAGCAGCTAGTTAAATGCCTGTAGTGTAGCATTCAGGTGGTCAAACAAAACTTCTGTACAGAAAATGGCACAAAACGCAATTTTGTACGGTTGTACTACTCAGACTGATTCTGCCATCAGGGTGTTTACACTCTTCATCACTTTTTACAGAGACCATTATAGGAGCTTCTAGCCGGTGTGATGTGGTTGTTGCTCCTTCAGTTCAATGCAATGCAAACTAGCCCTAGCCATTGTCTGGCTGGTACCATAATGATGGGCGGGCTTTCTGCTTTTGTTTGTTGATTCTGCTTCTAACTGACCTTTTGAAAGGGTTCAGTAAGTGATAGAAAATCCTCTCTCCTTTCTGTGAGATAAGATACCTCCTATCTTCTGCTCTGAAAATCCGGCAGCCTCTGCCACAGTAACGGTGGCAGGTTGTCCTCCTCAGGTTCCCTGGAAGCAGAATCCAGGGAAACAAACAAAAGCTGCGCTTGGCTGCTGCTGACTCCTGAGTTGAGGGTTTCCAGCTTTTGTTTTTCTGTAAGAAAGACAGTAGTAGCTGGGGGTGCGTGGGAGTTCAGGTCTAAACATGTTTGTTGGTGGGAGTCATATATTTTATCAAGCTAGTGCTTGGGTAGCCCACGTTTGGCAGACAAATCCCATGAAAGCTCTGGGCCACCCTCCCACAGCCTGGGGACTCGTCAGGGTTGCTCAAAGCCTCCAACCAGAAGGCTTCTTTTTGAAAAAGTGAGTGGAAACCTTTCCTTAAAAGCTTTACTCCAAGGTGGATTTTTCTCCCACTCAATAATTAGAAATGAAAACTGTTGGTGAAGGAAACTGACTGTAGGATCCACACTTTCAACAGCAGGTCCTTTACCACAGAACTGTGTTGATGGTATCTTCAGTGTTGTGTTCCTCTATGTGTGATGGGAGGTGCAGATGGCCTGTTCTCATGCCAATCTTGATCTCCTCAGAAAGCGCTCTTGTTTTGACAAGTGGTGGGGAGACCAGCCTTATTTTCAGGGGTCAGTGGGATGGATTGAAAAGGAAAAAAGAATGAATGAGGGAATATTTCTGGTTTCTGTCACGGAGCTTAGCCATAACCTTTGCGCCACAGTGTGCTCTAGCTACCGTTTGCCCTGTACATTAAAATGTAAGCATTTCTAATGAGCACCAGTCACCTGAAGAGCCCACTCTCAGAGCAGGCACTGGTGTCGCTAGCTTCCATGCCCGTCTTGCTTTCTGGTAGACTTTCCAGTATTAGTAGTCTTTTGCCAACCCGATCTGATCTTCTGTGGGTTTATGCCTTGCACTCAGGTCTGTAGATTTCTCAGTGCTTATCTATAACAGACTTCTCAATGCATAGTTAGCATAGTGGACTATGCAGAGCAGGGATTGTTGTACAAGCAATCAAATTTAAAAGCTGTGGTGCCTGGGACTTTAAAAATGCTGAAGAACAATCTTCACTGACGGGTGTCTAGAAGGCAAATGCAGTTTTATTTTCTGTATATTCTTTTGTTTCCAGCCCTGGTGAAGGGATAGACATCAAGGCAGGAAGGCTACCAAGAATCTGAAGTGAACATGCACAGGCATGCTGGTGCATTAATATGTATGAAAGACACATGGTTTTTCTTGCAAATGGAAACACCTCCTCTGCAAAGAATGATAAGCCTTGGGTATTTTTTTCTGTGATACTGCCTATAATTGCTAGGAAAAAAATAGGCTTAAATATAAAGTTCCTAGAGCACTGTTCAGTATCCACAGAGTGGATTTTCAACACTATTTTTAGCCTATTGCTTGCTCGGTTAGAATGCAAATAGCTGCGTGCACTCTAAAGATGCAGAAGTCCATAAAGACAGAAAATAGTAACATTCTAGGGGGGAAACTGTGCCACCCCTCTGGTGCCTGTCCTCACTGAAGAGTTTTAGAAATTTTTCCCTTCATTACTGCCCTATGTTCAACCTATTCAATGTTAACAGTATTTGAAGCAAGTGGGCTTTTGGCTACTGCTGATATTTTTATATTAATACAGTTAGGCAATCTCCTTGTAAACGCCAGTCCATCCAAAGTAGAACTAATGGGACCAGTGCTACTGTTTGCCAGCAAACAGATTGTCCCTCAAGTAAAGATCAGTCTTGGATAGCGGGGTAAAACTATCACACTTCTTCATAATGGAATCAACCATTAATGGCTGGAGAGCGGATCTGAAGTGAAATGCTATCCTAAATTATTTTTGGAAAACAGCTCATTTTTCTTTTAATATAACTTGAGGAGTGACACAATGAATTGGCAAAATGAAAAGAACCCTGTTCTTTGGCACTCTGTCCTAAAGAGGGAGGTTGTAGCAGCCTTATGTACTGTTACTTGCCTGAAGAGATATATAGGTAAGATGCTGCTTACATTGTCATTGTGAGAAGACTATGTGAGGCTCCTTTTGTAAGTTCAGTGTTGCATCTTCTTGTACATTTTAAGAAGCTTTCAAATTGAGTTGAGAATTATGGGAAGGTTGCCTTCCAGCCATTCAACAGCATAATCTGTGTCCGAGTATTTATGTCTAAACAAAGCAGGGCACTGAAAAATTGTGTCCTTTTGCACTCCTGATTTCACTTCTGCTGCAAGTGCTCCTGCTAGGCCTAAAACAGTGCTATGGCTACATAATGACCCTGATAACAATAAGTGCAGCAATATTACTGGAACTGAGCAGAAATTCTGTTTTGTTGGCTGCAACCATGTAAGATCTTGTGGCACTTGGGATAAGATATCAGTCTGGCACCCTTTTATTCCCATTGATCTTGCTCAGAATTTAGGTAGCACCAAGAGCCTCCTTTCTCATGTATTTCCTCTCAAATTTGTTTTCCTTTTGCCTTGATTACAGCCTCCTTATTGCAAACAAGCTCTTAGATTTCCTACACTGAAATAATGCTGAGGAGAACAACTGGGAGTCAGTGAAATTTAGAGGTGGCTGTAAGGAACCTATAAAGGCTCTGTTGAGATCCTTAAAAAAAAAGGTGAGGCCTTGAGATACAAAGAAAGTATTACCTCCTGTATGCTGAATTGCACCTAAACATGCAGCTGCTTCTTGATTTAAACTTCCTTCCATTAACCAGCTGCTTCAGTTCTGGCAGAACTATTTTGGGTGTATTTCCTGCTGCAGACACAGTGGGAAAGACTGTCTCAAGGGAACCTGGGTTTACCTCCGAGCAGAGGAGAACAGTTGCAAATAATTCAGGGTACTTCTGTCGTACTGCTGATTGTAACTAAAGACCATCAACATGTTCCCGGTTTGGTACTGAAACATGAATCACTTGTCCTGGTTTTTGCAGCAGATTTCATTTCCTTTGCAACTGAGGTGTAAGCATTATCTAAGAGGAAACAATTTTTTTTTTAATGTTGCAGTTATAAGACAAGAGTCAGTTTCTATATGAAATTCCAACTCTTTCAAATTTATCAACAGAGTGCGTGACAAGTCAGCCTTGGGGAGGAAAAATAATTATGCTTTTATACATACGGTACTGACTTTAGGACATAGTGTCACAGACTTTATTAGTATTATGCACTATTTCATAGTCTTCAGGGCATTGCTTGGCTTTGCAATGTGCAGGTCATTTTCACGTTTGCTGGGAGTCTAATTCCGAATAATTTTGGTCTCTTTGTGCTTTAAGTTTCTGCGAACTCATTTTTTAGATAACACTGCTCCACACCCCCCACACCCCCCTCCATGTGTGTTTTGGCTATGGCACACATCTTGGTAACAAAACTCTTTTGAATAAGAGCTTCAAAGGCTCCTGCCTGCTTTAAGAAACCACCCACCTTTTGGAACCTCTGGACTATATGAAATACGAAAGAACAAATCTCTGAGAAGTTATAATAGTCAAGGTTAATTTTGAAGCAGTGCGTATGCTTACTGCCTCTTAAGGGAGTATCTCGCTGCTTTGCATGCTACTTAGTTGTTTCTGGAGCTGAAGAAACACTGCTTAAAAGGATTAATTTGGCAGGCACTCCTGAGACTTTAGAAGGTAAACAACTGTTTCTTTTCTGTCAATATGGCAATTAAGGTCTGGGAGATTAAAGAAAAGAAAGTAAATGCAGTTTTGGCTCCTACTGTAAACTGATGGTTTAGTGATCCTTTGCATATTAATGATGTGCTTTAACAGTTCTGGAGTAGCAAAATCCAGATCAGATGTGAAAAATTAAATAATAGTGAACTGCAGAGCGTGAGTTATGTGATGCCCAGAATTAGGCAGGTAGGGTTTCTTAGGCTCAAGATTGATGTCCAGACTAGGTTGGCAGATGACGTGCCCTTCAAATGCAAGGGATTTTGCTGAAGCCTGGAGATTTCCTCACTTGGCCTCTTGTAATACCACCTTTACCAAAACTTCTGTCTACTTTTGGGTTTTGGGCTAAAGAAAATCAGAAGTCTTCCCTGTGAAGTTGGCTACATTGGTAAAAATAGCATTACCATGAATAGATTTGTGAATTTCAGAGACACTGAGACAGTCAGGAGTGATATGAAAAGAAAACAAAATATGGTGATCTTTTAACAGCCATTAAAGCTGGTGGGGCAGTTTCGTTCTAAGCTGCTTTGTTCACCTCAGATGACACAAAGTAGCCACAAAATAGGCTTTAATATCCCTAGTGTTTGTTTTCCTCTAGTCTCCTCTTTTGAACAGCACAATTATTACTTACCATTAAGGGGCTGACTGTCATGTCTCTTCAAATATATCTTCAGGGAATTAATTAAATTGTCTGTCTTAAAGTGGGTGGGCGTTTAGAGGAGGCTTAATTTGAAACCAGAAAACGTCTGAAGTTAATTTGGAATGCTGTTTATATGACATTATAGTTGGAGAAGCTGGCCGACTGTTACCTGTGTGTAGTGGGAGAACAGCTCTATCTCCACCATTTTATTCACCATCTTTCCCCGTGCCCCAGTGCTGTTCCCACTGTTTTCAGTCCCAAATCTGTTGCTCTTTTTGGAGGCTGGAGTGGGAAAGAGACAATCCCTTAAAGAAGCAGAGCAACAGAAATCCAGGTTTTTAACAAGACCCTAATATATGCCTTAGGGAGCTCTTCATGCCTTTATTTTGGCACACCAATGTTTCTAAAGTGGCAGCATTAGCTTCAAGTCCTCTGGATCTTCTGCACAACAAACTCAGGGAGAAATAAATGTGATTGCTTTTCTGGCTAAGTGAAGAATTTAATCCATTCCGCATTGTCTACATTTACCTGCCCTGCTCTATCAATTTGAACAAATTGAAGACCAATAAAGAAAGACGGCGACACTTTACTTCTAGGTCAGCACAGTTGTTTTCCAGAATGGCCGGTGGTGGAAGATTAACTTACACTGCAGAGCCCTCTTCCTCTGGAGATGCTATCTACTGTCCTAATAGTGATACTTGTGGGGAGAACACTGGACATGCACAAGTCCCTGGGCACAAAAAGGATGTATTCCGGGTTGCTGAGGGAGCTGGCCAATGTCACTGTGAGGGTGCCGTTTATTATCTTAGGATGGTCATGGTGATTGGGAGTTTGCTGGAGGAAAGCAAACTTCACACCTGTTGTCAGGAAGGGCAAGAAAAAGGAAGGTTCTGGGGAGCTACAGGCCGGTCACCCTCTCTTCAAGCACTGGGAAGATTATAGATCAAATCCTCTTGGAAGCCATTTCCAGGCACATGGAGAATGAGAAGGTAACTAGAAACAGCCAGTGCAGATTTACCAAGGCAAATCATGTCTGCCCCGAGTACCTCTTGCAGTGAACTGAGATGGTCTCCCATAGTACCGCTGTAGCTAAACTGGTAAGAGATTGGCTGGTCAAGTGGATAGTGAAGTGGGTGAAACGTGGCTGCATCATCAGGCTCAAAGGGCGGTGATCAGTCACCTGAAGTTGAAATAGTTGCTGGGTATGAGTGGTCTCACTAAAGGATCAATACTGATGCCAATACTGTTAATCTCTTTATTTGCAACCTGGATGATGAGATACAGTTCACCTAGCAGGCACATGTACGATACTAAACTAGGAGAATGTTTGATATGCAGGATGGCAGGGCAGCCTTTTGGAGGGGTCTGCACAAGCTGGAATGGGCTGGCAGGAGCCTCCTGGCGCTCAGCAAGGGCAAATGTGACTTTCTGCAAAGGCCAGTCACATCCTGGACTGTCAGGAGGAGTACAGCCAGCAGGCCATGGTCTTCCCCTCTGTTAGGCACTGGTGAGACTGCATCTGGAGCATTGTGCCCAGTTTGGGGCTCTCCCAAAAGAGAGGTACTTACTGAGGTACTGGATGGAGCCCAGCAGTGAACCACCATGCTGGTCAGGGCTGGAGCACAGGGTGTATGAAGAGTGTACAGGCTGCAAAAGCTGGGCTTGACCAGGCTGGAGAAGGGAAGGCTGAAGGGAGGAAGCCTTTATTGCTGCCTGCTGGGAGAGTGTTGGGGAGACAGAGCCAGCATGTTGCACAGTGATAGCACAAGCACAAGTTGTAATATGGGAAACTTCAACTGGATATTGGGAAAAATCCAGGGTGTATCAGGCTTACATGCTCATTTCATATCCTGGCTGTTAGTTCTTCTTCTGCTTTTGTTTCTGCTTGACAGAGCCAGCAACTGGGTTAGAAAAGCATCTCTCTTCATTTGGATACTTCTGTATAGTTGACATACACTGATTTATCTACACATTTGTAATTTTCTAATTATTAAGGTTGACTTAGACCTCTATTTTCCCGTCTTGCCCCCCCTCCCCCCCTTCAAATATATTTCCTTTTTTTTTCTATCATTTTACTCTCTAAAAGACTGCAGTAATTGTGCGGAGCATTCTGAACCCGGTATTTTTGAAGGTGTTTTTTTGTTTGTTGTTTGTTTGCTTGTGTGTTTTGTTTTGTTTAATTCCAGTTCCAAAAACATTCCCCGGAATGAGTGTTTTGGTCTGGGATCTTAATCTGGATCTACGTATGTCTTTTCCACTGGTATCGTTATTTCTGTGAGGAGTGTGAACTCTTCTCTCCTGCCTGTTCAACTTATAACAGAACAGTTGAACTGTTTTTATAATAATCCCTAATGGAGATATGATTATAACATGCCCTGTACTAATATTCTGCCTTTCCTGTGTGTGAGGAATCTTTTGCAGGCAGTTTTGTATGCTGTAACTGCACTCACCCTTTTGTGGATCCACATTTATATTTTAACTGTACTGAATTGCTCGTGCTCTTCAGCTGTCATTTGTAGACAGGCCCTAAAATGGATTTCTTTTTTCCAAAATAATGAAAGCGCTTTTGAAACAGCAGCTTACAGCAAATCTCAAAGTATGAGAATGAAATGGCCACCCGCCATCTTCCTTACATTCATCCATATTTTTCTTTTTTTTTCTGGAAAATATAAGATTTGAAGCCAAACATAGAGCTATATTTTTACTTCTGGTTACATAAAAACGTAGTTGTCCTGGACAAATGCTCCTGAGGTTTTAGTGGCCATTGGGAAAGGTGACAGGTTTACAACCCTGTTTTATTAAGGTGTCACTCTAACATCCACAAACTCAGTTACGTAAAATGTAAAAGACAAGAAGTTAATGAAACAGGTTGCACCAAGTATGAAGTTTCTTTCTCTGACCGAAAGGCACTTATGGGAATAGTGCTTGGAGTGCTCTGAAAATAGAAATGAATGGCTTTATAACAAAGTTATTGTAAAGCTTGTGTGCGTGAAATTTTTTTTTTTTTTTTTTTTTTTTTTCCCCTCAGCTGAAGTTTCCTGGTTCACTTATCCCTGGTACTTTCAATTTAGTTGCTCTTCCCAGTGCTTCAAGTCACGGTTTGCAATTAGTACTCACGACCCATGCAAAAAGACAACATTTCCCATTTCCCCAAGCAATCCCTGCACTTCAGCTGTGTAAGAGCAACTGTGTTGGCGCTCTGAAATAATAATGCAGAAGAGAAAAAGACAGTGACAGCGCAGCAGAAAAAAAGGCAAGTCCACGTTTGCCTCTGGTGAAGTGTTCAGAGCGCTTTCTTCTGTCCTCCTGGTGTTGATATGCTTTGCCTTAACTACCTTTTCCGCTAGTGTTTTCTGCATTCCCCGTTGGGAAACTATAGCAAAGAGAGTCTTTCACGTGGTGTGTGAAGATCCAGAAACTCATTATGGTAGCAGCCCTGCAAGGCAGTGCTGGGAATCAAACTGTGAAATTGCAGTTCCTGAAGGGCAGTATACAGGGTGACATGTTACTGTAGTTTTCCAATGGACTGAGCCGCCCAGTCATCACAACAAATGATGCTAAATCCCAGCAGCTACCCTGTATTTATTCTGTAATTTATGCTCCAGGGGATATAATCACAGAAAAAAATTCCTTAAGAGAAGTTTCCCTGCAAAGTTTAGCCTTAACAGAGCAACAGCCTTTATTTCTATAAGCAGTTAATACAGAGGTGTAGAAATGATTGGGCTTTTTCTTTATGGTTCCCTTGCACCCGCTTTCTTTCCCCCACATCCTTAGGAGTTTTTCAGGCTAATAAAGAAAGCAATTTGAGTACTTTGCAGTTCAGGAAATTGGTACTTGACATCAATACCTACAGGAACAGATTCTGCAAATAAATATACAGAATTGAGGGGATTCCACACCTACGTATTGTGCAGAAATGCAGGCGGGGTCATAAAAAATGTTGCAGATGTGTGGAGATGAATACTGAGCAGAACATGTAGTGGACATATTTCAAATTCATTTATGTATTAATTTCTAAAGATGAAAAAAATTCAAAAAATATATATACATATATTTCAGAAAATGCTGACTTCCAATTCATCCCACTGGGGCTTAATCTTGGATCTGCACCTTAATTATGGATGGATCTGCTGATTTCAGTGGTGCTGTTATGGAAAAAGGCAAAGCTCAGTGTGGATTTCTGGCACTATGTGGAGAATATTATTTTAGTTCGATCTTCAGAGGTTTTCTCTAAAGCCCTTGGAAACAGTCTCCTTTACAGTTGAAGTGTCCCATCTTTGCTTTATTCCTGATCTGATTTTATTTCAAAGGGCTCTAAGAAAAGTTTTTAATTACTGGATAGTCTTATTCATATTTTTGTGTCCTTTTCCTAGCAATAACATGGCCCAAACTGCAAAAATATTCCACCTCTGGAGGCTTTACACAGCATCCCAGGAAAAATGCTGAAGAATGCACATAGAATGTGATAATGGTTATGGAATATCCATGAATGTGATAATGGTTATGGAATATCCATGTTTGTGTGATTGATTTTGAGTAGCCACATATTTATTCATTGATTTGGGGAAGTGATCCAAATTGTCTCTGTCATATAAGCATGTGTCAAAAAATTCTTCCTTTGGTAATTAATCCCACTACTCTAGGAAATCTCAAATACATATTCTACAGTCATTTTCTAGGACATTTGGTGCTGCATTTGGAATTGGGTTCATGAAGCAAGAAGAATGGGGAAATTTTTATTTGCTAATTCCTCCCAATAAGAATCGCAAACTATTTGTCCAAACAAGTTTTTAAATACAGATAGGAGGCAGTCAGGGTTAGGGAATCAATCAAATTTGCGTGTGCATGTGTGTAATTGTGAATGTATTTGTCGAAGTATTAATTGAATAGTTCTTATTCATTATACGTGGAACAAAATAAACATGCAAAACAGTGGAAAGGGAACTAAAGCTTCCTGAGCCACTATACCTTCAAAAGTGAAGGAGTCACAGGGCTTCATTTCCCGTTGTTAACATTTTCGTGAAACTATTTTCAGGGAAGAAAGAGGAAGCAAAGTTGGTGAGGCTATAAAAAGAATCCGCCCTTCTCTGGAGACCTGTTGAATGGCACAGGCATTACAGGATTCTAGTATTGCAGTTAGGATGCTTAGAAAGATCAAAATAAAGAACAGAATTTTAATTGTAAATGTAATTAATGACTGGGGCTACCCATCTAGGGATGTGGCAGAGCTGTTGTCATTTGTTGTCTTTAAATTCAACCATCTTGTGCAGGAATTAAGACTAAAGATTGTAATGAACTTTTCTGGTCTTGCAATCTGTAAGTCCTATCTTAATACCATTGACACCACTGTGAAGGTGACAGAAGACACCTGACAGACTGCGGTCAAAGCAGAATTTTAAATAGCGAAACTTGAATAGAGAAAAAGCCTTTTCATGGAATGCACATTAGAGAGTGTGTGGTGAAAAGTAAAACTGCAAAGTATTTTAATTTACTTTAAGTGCTGCTGTTCCCATGATTCCAATTTATCTTCCAGATAGTTTTAACATGGAAGTTGCAGTTATTAGTTTCAGTACCACCGGATACAATGGAAAGTACTATAAATTTCACTGGTGATTGGTAAGCATTATTTAGGATGTGTTGCTAGGGAATAAGTTATGGGCTTTTGTTCCAGAGCTCTGAGTTTGTAGGAATGGCAGCGATTCTGACTGGTTTGGGAAAACGCTGTTTTGTGAATAAGCCTGTAAGATGCAGGTATTTTGCTGCTATTGTTTTTTTTTTTTTTTTTTCAGCTGGAAATGAAACAGCTTGAAGGATTAATTAGAATTGAAGAAGATAAGGGGTTCTCTGCAGGAAGTACATGTCAGGCTTCCTTTTGGATACCAGGTGCTTTTGGAGTTCTTGATCAGAAGCAGATTTAAGCTTGTAATTGCTCAGCTTTTGAGGAGTTTGTTGGCTCAAGATTTCCTGCATTTGGAGTGTTGTGGTATGAAGATATTTTACCTCAGTTATTAGCACAGTTAGACTCTGTGTTTAGCAGTGATTGCCAGAGGTCTTCATCTTTTGGAATATGCACTGTGAGTACAGAATAGTTAGGTTGCCTATGGTGTATCATATAATTGTGCTCTTACAGCACTGATGACAGTTAAGAGAGCAGAAATAGTGAGATATAATTAAAAGTACAGTATGGTTTGTTATTGTAGTTTGATTCCTGTGAAACTTCTCTTTCATCCTGGAAAAAGCAACTCTCACTGCGCTTGAGAAAGCTGCCAAGATTCTGATGTGTTTATATGGATACTTGGGTAAAAGGTACCACAGAAGGAATTAAATCTTTCAATAGTAATTTTTGTCTCTTTCATCAGTTTCTCTTCCCATAAAATCAAGTTTAAAATGGTAGGGTCCCAGCTACCTCTGTTTCTGGCTGCAGTGAAGACCAGCTGCATGGCAGACATGGGCCAGCTCCTAAAGAAAGGAACAGAATGAATGTTAAGGTATGAAGCCAATCATCATTCTCAGAAATGCAACCACTTACTGACTTTTTTTTTTTAAGTTTGGAGTTTTGTTGTTTGGTTTTGTTTGGGTTTTTTTCAAACTCACTTTGGAGACCTGCATATTGTCAGGAAACTTTTATGGAATTGTCTTTATTGCAGATGCAGTCCAAACCCTTAATTTATTTTGTTGCCAGTTAAACACAGATTTGGATGGTGAGAAACAGAGACAAACATAAAACACATCCACCCCTGCCCCTTCTTCCCAGGCTCAACTTCATGCCTTTGTTCCAGACCCCTCCACCTCCTCCCCTCAAGCGGCACAGGGCATGGAGAATGGGGATTGTGGTCAGTCAATAAGAGCTCCTCTCTGCCCCCTGCTCTAGCATGGCCTCCCCACAGCTCCTTCAGGGCACATCCACCTGCTCCGGTGTGGGGTCCTCCACGGCTGCAGTGTGGATTTCGGCTCTGGCATGGTCTCCCCAGAGGCTACCGGGGATCTGTGCCCAGGCACCAGAGCATCTCCTCCCCTCTGTCTTCTCTCTCCTTGGTGCTCGCAGGGCTGTTCCTCATAGATTTTTTTTTTCTTCCCTCACTTCCGGGCAGTATTTTGCCTTTTAAGTATGCTTTCCCAGAGTGCAATACCCTCTGACCAGCTCCCTTTAGCTATTCCACACACAGAGGGTGTAATGTTTAATATTGAATTTACTTATTTGAAGACAGGATTTCTGATTTAGCAGAGTGATACAAAATGTACTGCATAACACCACACAAACACAAGCTACTCTTAGCACAACGTAGCAGTCGCAATGTAGAGTTCAGTCACACGACCAACATGATTCCCATTACCGCTCCCTGTAACATGCTCACCATCAGGCCATGGGGCACCCCAAGCACCGAGGAGGCACATGTGTGTTTTCTGAATCATTGAATGTCCTGAGTTGGAAATGACCCACAGGATCATCGAGTCCAACTCCTGTCCCTTCATAGGACAACCCCAAAATTCACACCATATCTCTGAGGGTGTTGTCCAAGTGCTTCTTGAATATCTCCAGTCTTGGCGCCGTGACTGCCTCCCTGGGGAGCCTGTTCCAGTGCTCCACCACCCTCTGGGGGAAGAACCTTTTCCTAATATCCAACCTAAACCTCCCCTGGCACATCCTCCTGCCATTCCCTCGGGTCCTGTCGCTGGTCACCAGAGAGCAGAGATCAGCCCTGCCCCTCCTCCCCCTTGTGAGGAAGCTGCAGACCATGGTGAGGTCTGCCCTCAGCCTCCTCTTCTCCAGGCTGAACAAACCAAGTGACTTCAGCCGCTCCTTGTACGGTTTCCCCTCTAAACCCTTCACCAACTCTGTGGCCCCCCTCTGGACACTCTCCAGTAGCTTTGTATCCTTAATGTACTGTGGTGCCCAAAACTGCACACAGCACTCGAGGTGAGGCCGCAGCAGCGCGGAGCAGAGCGGGACAATTACTCTGCGTTGGGGCACACTGGGCTGGGGCCAGCTCAAGCTTCTTGCTCCCTTCAAAATACTTTTGCTATTTATCTAATTTTCGTACTCTGTGTTGGGCTGAGCCGGCTCTTCTCAATGCCCCACCAGTCCGGCTGACTGGGGAGGCATTTACACCACCAGTTGAGTCGATCCACTCAGCAAAGCATTTAAAGCAAAGGCCACCCTCCGGCCGCCTTTGCTGAGGTAAAAGCTTCTCAACACCTGTGGTCAGTCACAGCCCGTCACCCCCTGAGCAGCCCAGCACACTGCCTTGCCCAGCTCCTCCCAGCCTTCCCCTGCTGCAGGGGCTTTTCGGTCACCCACACCCCGGTGCCGCCATCCGTCATGGCTGCGAGGCTCCGCCGTGCCCCGCGGGGGGTCGGTCGGAACCGGCTGTGTCCAGCCTGGGGCAGCCGCGGCCGCCCCTCACAGGGGCCGCCCTGCAGAGCCCCTGCCAGCCCCTGCACACCTGCGCCCTTACCCCGCGTGTCGGTAAACCCTTTCCTGCCTGTAGCGCCAAAGCCTCTTCTCTGGTGTTGGTGGCACTCCTGCTGAAGCCTGAAACAAATCTTTGAGCACGTAGGAAAGGTAAAAGAAAATATGTAGCTACATAAAAACAACCAGCTGGTCCCTCAGACCGCCTGCAGTGTTGCATAGCCTGCCTTTGCCTGTAGCGCTGTGTGTGTTCAGTCACACTACTGGGTTGAGTTTTCTCTTTTACTTGCTTATCTTCACTCTTATGACTAATTCAAATTCATGAAGTTTGTTTCATGCAAGTCCTGAATTTGTGTGAAATATTTTTTCAAACTTCTGTTCTAAAATTCTTTGAATTTTCTGGTTTTTTTAAAAGGAAAACAGTAATGGATATGAGGCACAGATGTTTTATTATTTGCATTTCAAAAGTATGTACTGTCTCTTAAGCACTTGTTCCCTGTATCATCCTCACGGCCGGTGACGCATCCCATGTGGATGTATACTTTCCAGACTCATTTCTTAGCTGCCAAAAAGGTTTTCAGCCCCCTTACCCCATTGCTGTCCCCCTGGGAGATACCTGGGAGAAAAGGAGGGCTCATTCACTTTGCTTCCTGGGAGTGTGCAGACACTGTACTGCAAAACTTGCTTTAACCTTAGGAATGCATGTGCCATGGATTTGGGTCTTGCCTGTCTAATGTCCAACACATACGATAAGGCCCTTCTCTGGGAAAGAATGACATGAATGTGGAAAGTCACCTGAGCTCTGGGTTATATCTATAAAAAGGGACAGGGCATTGGAGAGCTTCGTTTGGCAGTGCAGAATGCCTGAAGGTGAGAGTACCAGCCTTTAAATAAAATGAAGGGGCCTTCATGCCTGAAGGGAGTGAAGAAAACACGCTAGTTGCCTGACAGTCCTAAATGTGATGAAAATCGTCCACTGCAGGGGATATTACTGTAAATCTTTGTCTACCTGACAGATTTACATCTACTAGCTTCCATAAAATTCACTGTTAATGGCACAACACCTATTAAGCTGAGGTATTTCTAGGTATACTATATCATTGTATTTTACTGTAGAGTTTACATTATTCCTAGCATTTCAGTGCTTATATTATGAGGTGATTCTGTCTGAAGAGATAGTAACTTTTTCTTGCTTCTCAAGGACAGGCTTTTCTTTCTGAGAAACCACCAAAATGACAGGCAAAATATGGGAAATAGTAAGGCTGAAAAATACTGTACTCCAGAATGGATGAGATTTATTGAGACATGTGTTTGGCTACTTGAAGGCGGCATTAATAAGGTGCCAGACAGATTCTCATGTTTTGTTAGTTGTTTTTCTGCCTTCTTTTCTGGGTTTTTTCTCCTCCTTTTGCCTGTCCAAATAACAGTTGGAGAATTGCATTAAGAAGGTTGTATATGGAGCATGTGATAAATATTGACATCAGACTAGTGTCAACAGTGAAGAGCTTGCCTTGAACGTAAAAACATCAGGTGAAGTAACTGAAAGCACGTGCTGCCAACCAGTGTCCTGTGCCACAAATTGCTGAGGCTGGATACCGGAAGACCCTGGGAGAGTCCAAGTTCCCTCCCCTTCCCTTAGCTTCAGGATGATTGAGGGCATCCACGTTATGTGTTAAGAGAAGCTGTGGCATCAGTTAAGTATGGAATTGGCGGTTAGACTGATCCAGCTTTCACCTGAATTTAGCAGAGGAGGTACCAGAAGTGAGGAGATAATCTTGCAAGGAGTAAGCTAAGTGTCCTGGAGGCTGCTTCCCTGGTACTCAGGTGAGTGAAACATCAGTGCTACTGAAGGAGAGATGTACCAGTCTCTCCCTTCAGAAGTGTCTAAGCCCCGTGTGATATTGTGAGTTTTGGAAAAGCTTTTTTGCTTCTTTAGTACCAGACTCTTCTAATGCAGCGTAGGTTTCTAAAACTGCCAATACGTTCCTAGACTTTCTTGTGAAACTAATCCTGCATCCTGTGCCATACAGTCCTACTTTACTAGAAAACTGTATTACACAGGAATGGATCAAAGATGCTCAAGTCTTTGAAGGGATAAAATATGACACCTCTCCCCATCTGCCCTCAGCCAACAAAAATCAACAACAGAACATAAATAAGTTCCAACTATTTCACTCATAACTCACAAATGGATGGATTTTTATAAATTCACTTCATGTTGCAAGCTCTTAAGGTACATCTGGCATGAAAGGTAGTGCTGGCAAGATTTTTACCCCCCCCCTTTGCAAAAATACGTGACTCCAAAGCAAAGCAGAAATGGGCAATGTTTTTGCTGTAGTCAAATTTCCAACAAAGAAGTTTCAGCGGCCAATTCTTCACAAGGCCCTGTTGAGTGGCTTTCAGCCCTGGAGCCATGCTTAAGTCCTGATGGTGACCGATCCATCCATCAGTGCCAGACTTTCTGCATGGTCCCTGCTGGTGGGGCCTCTCGCGTATTCTGTTGACCGACTGCTGAGCTTCCTTTTCCCTGATTGACCCACAAGATAATCAAGCCTAGTCATTCCTGTCTGTTAAATGGAGTGCTATTCTATCAATTAGCTTAAAATTAAATGTAACTATCTGGTTTTGGTCTGGATTACCAACTCTAAGGTGAAAGATACTATGACCTGGCACCTACATTGTACTCCCTCTTTTTTCCTTCAAATGTATTTTGTCCATCATAGTTTTGATTCATAAAAATTAGATCACAAAACATTTATTATTTCCTGCTCTTTTAATTCTTTTGCATTCTTTTCAGGCTTAGAAAGAAAAGTTTTTCTGTACAATTGTAGCTGGTCAGCTGGTTTTCTTATTAAGCAGCATTTGCTACTCCTTGTTGGGTTGGTTGTTTTTTTGTTTTTTTTTTTTTTTTCAGGTTTTTTTTGCAAATATAATTCAGTTATCTTGCCAGCAGGATCTGGAAAGAAACCCCGTAAGAAAATGAGTGTATGTTGGAGAGCAGCAACAGCAATTTTAGGCAAAAGGAATTTCATATTTAAAGAGCATGATGGCCGTTTCCCAAGTGCATTGCTCCAATACAAAAAGCAAATGTTATGTTTTCTTTTCACAAAAGCTGACATACATAGGCAACCTCTATCATAAGGTTTCACCTCTTGATTCAAAAGGAAAGCTCAGTGAGCATAAAGAGTGTGTGTACTGCAACAAGAGAAGCTTAAAGGTCAGCAGAAAGATGAATGCAATAACTGTAGTAGTCTCACCTATGCATAAACTGGCTTCTGCACAATTTAAGGTAAAAATCACATCCCATGGTATTATGCAACAGCAGGGTGGTCTCCTCCTGGCCCCAGAGGGAGTCTGGAGGCAAAAGCAATGAACAAGAATTGACACCAAGATGTCACGTTAGGGGAAAGATTTTCCAGATTTGGGTCTGAATCACTCACCTGCCAAAGCTGCATAAATCTGCAGACAGTTTGAAAATTGGAGCATATGGAGACAGGGAGTGCATTTTATGGTGCCAGCTAATGAAAATATGCAGTGTGAAATGAGCTAACATGGATGTCCCATATACTGAAGAGATTTATATTCTTCCCTTGGGGAGTTTAATCATTCTAACAAATTGCAAGTTTGATTTGTAGCAATGACCTTGGGAAAGATTATTTGCTCCACTTTTCTAATAAAGCTAATCTAGATACTATGGGGATGTGGTTTAGGATTCCTTAATTCTTAAATCTCTTATTTATGGATTCCTTAGTTCTGTGAGCTATCTCAAAGCCATTCACAAAAGTGGCATAGCAAATCAGGCAGATTTGGTTTTTGGACAGAAAGTTTAAATCCACTATTATGGTTTCATACCTCCACCAGAAAACTTCTAGAAGTCTGAAAATCAAAAAGCTTTGGTCATTACTGACCAAGGTCATAAGGTGGGGTGGACAATAGCTCAATTTCAGCTGGTTTTAGGTGGCATGTAGTGCACAGTAACGTCGGGAAAGTCACCCATTCTAGTTCATATGAAGATGCAGCATTTGTGGGCCCTACTTATATGAGGGATGCTACTGAGATCAGAAGATCTGGTAGGGCAGGTTTGTACAGTTGCACTAAAAGTGATTAGGCATTGAAAAATGATTAAAGGGGACTGACTAGAGCTGTTGCAGATGGGCTATCACTGTGTAAGGTACTCCTAAACTATAGAATATAATTTGATATTTAGAATATCATAGAAAAATATATAAATGGTCAGACCTTTTCCCTAATCTTGCTGAAGTGAGCATTCTCTCTTTTTGAATGATTCAGGCAATTTTGTAAACGAGATCTGTGCTACAGCAGTCTGAAATGACTAAAGAAAAATACACAATAGCCAGTAAGATACAGTTTTCCATTGTAACCTGACCACTATTGGGGAAGCCAGAGAACAGGCTGTGGCTTTCTGACCCTATGGCCAATTATTGGTCCAGTTGCCTTATTGATGAGAGCAGCCCCAAAATGCTAATCAGTAGCAGCTGCCAGTTGTCCTGAAGAGGCCATTTGTCAAAAGGCAGTTGGCTGAGTGAACTTGGGTTGTGGTTGTAGCCTTGCCAGGTTATGACAAACCTGGGCTGAAGCAGGGATCTCAAGCTAGTTTTCAAGCTGCACCTGCTCTGCTATGGGGTCAGTGCTCATAAACTCCCTTCCTAGGGAGGGTCTGTATAAAACCAGCATCTGGTGCTGCAGCAAAAGCATGCTAAGTTTGTGGTGTTGGGATATGCAAAGGGTCCTTGAGAGTAGAAACACTAATTATGCAGCGTTACAGGGGGAGTCACTGGCTTTCTTATTTTTCAAGAGATATTTATTTTCTCTGCCATTAGAGTGAAATTTAAGATGTCTAGAGATATTGCTTCATAAGTAGTAATATTTAGCTTTTTTTTCTGACAGAATTCCAAGTGCTCCACAGCCATGCCATCATTATTATTTTGTGATTGCATTGATAATAACTGTGCTGAATTTTACAAGTAGGAAAATTGAAGGTTGGGAGGAAAACAATGTATTCAGAATAGCTTAACGGGCATTAGCAAACTAGCAGGTAGTCTCCAGCTCCTCAGTTCAGATTGATGCTTCATGCGCTAACTCACATCTGCCCTCTGCCCTCCATGCTCCCTTTGCAGCCATTTTTGTACAAGTTGCCAATCCTTTACAGCAGTTATCATGCAAATTATTTGCTCGGCATTGTATGTTTCTCCTGGTATCTGCTTGCACAAGGAGAGCAAAAGTCTGACTCCGTTCTGACCTTTCAGTAAATTAACTTACCTTTGTATGTGTTTGCCTTCCCTGAGACACGTACCCAGTTACCTTTTCAATTGCCTTCTTTGCTATTCACGTTATTTTTCCTAAAACGTGCAATTCAAGTGTCTCCCAGAATCATCCCTTGAGTCCACGCTACTTTGTGAACAGAGATCCTTCTGAAGACAGGTTAGCTCTGAGCAAAGCATGTCCCTGCAGCTCTAGAGCTAGGATTACCTATTTGAACACGAAATATTTTTAGTCTGAGCTGCATCATCCTTAGGGAAATGGCAAAAAAGCTTTTACTAGCAATTAACTGGTAAACAGGTACCTGTAACTTCATTTCTATGACTTATCTTCCTTAATGAAAGGAAGAGGAGAAGCAAGGAGAAGGAAGATAAAATATATGTATCAAAAAAAAGGAAAGGGAGGAAATCCTTTTTCTTCAGTATGTGAGGCATGCTGTGTTTTATCATTTTGTTTATGCTGCACTGCTGTCATCTGGAAGTTTATATTTTGAAAGAAGAAAATACTGCTTTTATGAAGTAGAAAAATTATTTCTTTTCATTTTTGTTTGTATTTGTAGTCCTGTGTAGAGTATCTCAGGTCAAATTCCTTTTCCTAGTAGATTTTTGATTTGTCCCATTTTCCTAATTTATTTTGACTACAAAGAAATAGCTTATCGCAATTATAAGGCAAATACTATTTGTCCTTGCAGGAAGGATCGGCAGTACCAGTGAGCAGACAACACAGGCAGGTAGTCCTATTGGATTGTGCTGTCAAAGAACTCGGCAAACATGGGACTTAGTGCTTACGCTGAAACAGACTTCTCTGTGACCTTGAGTAGGTCGTTTAGTTTCTCTGTGCTTCAGATCCCCACTTGTCAAACAGCGATAATAGTGTTTTCCTCTTTGCAAGGCTGTTGTGAGGATAAATGCAATTAAATAATGCAGGATGCCCGGATGCTATCGAAGCGATGCCACTAAAGAAAGTAAACGAAATTAAACTCAGGATTAATTCTTCTCACAGTTATATATGTTTAAATTGAGAGTTGCTTTCTTGAATTCATTAAGATTAACACTGTGTGGCAGAAAACCCTTCCCAAACTTGAGTGCCCCCAAACTCAGGTAGAGGTAAACTGCCTTGTTTACCCCTCCTCTATTTAATTACAGATATGATGCTGTAAGTCTTGTCCCTCCAGGAGCAGGGATGAATTTACACTGTGCAGTGGAGGAGAACCAGCCTGGGCAGAGTCAGCTGCAGCGTTCTTAAGCTGCAATGCACAATGTCAGCAATTCCCTGCGCATGTCCCAGCAGACTACTGTTATGAGTGTACACAGAGCTCACCAGTCCCACTGCTCATTGACTGCTTTTTCTTTTTCTTGTTTTTTTTTTTCCCCCTGCAGTAAGCTACGGTAGCCAGCTAATGGGAAGCTACAACTTGCCACAGTTTGGTGGGACTTGACCATTGCTGGCTGACAGACCATTGGTATTGATAGAAAATTTACTGCTTTTGAGGAAAATAGTTTTGTAGCGATGATTTATTTCTACTATAGAATGTTTATTTGCATAGTGTAGAAAATAACAAGATTTATTTGTGGTGTTGGAATCCCTCAGGTATAGTATAAATAAAATTACAAGAACATATAAATATATTTATACTACGCTATCAGGATTTTGGTACCACAAATTTTATTTCCTTGACTGTGAAAATAAATGTTTTGGAAGAGAAATAAAACATTAATTTCTACTCTTGACTCAAGAGTAGGAAATATGTAGGCTGTTGGCCTAAAAAAAAAAAATTGATCCACTGTCCTTTGACATCCCAATGCAATGGGATATCTCAAATAATATTTGTGGAGTGTTCTAGTCCCTGCAGAAGGGTGGAGATAAGGGTTTTTTGACAGTTTAGGGTTATAGGTAAAAAAGATACTTCTAAAACAATACTTTGTGTTCAATTCTACTTTTTAAAATATTGGACATGTGTTTTCCAAACTGAGGTTCAAAAATTGTAGAGCTCTTAAAAGGTATGTGGGGTTTTTTTGTTGTTTTGTATTTTTAATTGTCCAAACAGTAAAGTGAATGCATGTGGCATATTTCAGCCTTGTCAGATGAATTCTATGAAAGCTTCTGGAAGGTGACATCTGAAAATGGTAGCAGTTGCAATAAGAGCATTTGGGAAAAATTTCATCTGCTAACACACAGACAAAAAACGTGAGTTGAAGGGAATTCTTTCTATGTGTGTGCTGTATGTAACGTGTTGGTTTCTTTTCTTCTTTGCTGTATAGGTAAGGCTTTGGTGCTAAAGGGACATTGAGGGTTCTGATGTCCTTGCACAGCATTGATTCAGTCAACCACAACCTGAGGTTATCTGATTAGTTCTGATAAAATAAGAGTTAATATGACACCAGTGTTAACAGTGTATTGATTCATATTTTGGGGCAGACTGTGTGTTTGGGAAAGCTGGGACGCACCTTGGTCACAGTCATCTCTCATCTTTGTGCATCTTCCTCCCTCAACATGAAACCTCTTTTATCTGTGGAGATAGTAAGTTGCTTGAGACAGGGACTTGCTTTCCAAAGTTTATGCAGATTATCAGGTGTGGCTCCGATCTTGCTTGGGGCCCTATCACCATAAGCAGAATACACAGCCAGCACATTGGTAGGTTTACAAATTTTAAGTTTCCCTAAACTAACTGGTGTGACTTTCTGTGTACCTTAGCAACTTAAGTCATTGAAATCTTGTGGCCTGCTTTGAGCCTAGGAACTGTGGCTAAATTATGTGATCTTTAAAAACAAACCGAAAAACAATGACAAAGAACAGAAGCCCCTCCAAACCTGAAAAAAACTGATATTGATTCAAAGATTTGCAATTAAAGAGAAGCTGCTTTAAACAGTAATTTGTTGTGATAGATTGTGCTTGCAGCTTGAGATTTGAGCCCTATGTCTCATCTACATTTATCTGGTTTGAACTCAAAGCCTGGGTCATTGTTCATCCTTTTGTCTTTTAGGCTGAAGAGGACTGTGCTGTTATATTAGGTAATAGTAACATGAAAGTTACCATAATCACCTCCGCTTCTAACTTTCTCTTTGAAAAGCAAAATAAATTGAATTAACTTATCCTCATTTTTTAAAAGTATGTTTCTTTTCATGGCTCTCTGAAGCTCCTCCAATTTTTCATCATCCTTGAAGGCTTGATGCCAATTGACCTACTGTTTAACCCCAACTTTTTCAGAATGCTTGTATATGTAGGTTTACATAGGAAGTAGTGCATGAGAACCATCAAGTATAGAATGCAAATACGTGTAATAGTTTAGCATATACGTGTAACTGTAAGAAGCAGCATAGGTCATTTTAGCTTTAGATAGGCTGAGCAGTTATTCTGAATCCTCCTCTGTGGAAGTATCTTCCTCTGCTAGCCGTAGAAGTAAAGTGTGCGCTAGTCTCCTAAGCTAAAGGTAGTCTCCTGAAAGGCTTTCTCTTAGTACCCAGATATTTAACCTGATGTTTTGCTCTACATACCCTTCGGCTGTGTCCCAGTTTACAAAGCAATCTCAGTTACTGTGAATCCTGTCTCTACCTTTTCACTATCTATTCCCAATATTTCTCCTTTGCCAGCTTTGTTATCAGTGATCCAGAAGAAAATAAAGTCACTACTGATAAAGTTAATTAGCATTAGAACAGTCCTTGCAGGTACTTCACTGGAAACACAGCTGTTGGGTGTTGTTTCTACACTTATGCAGACAGTTTAGTCCTATCAGACAATTGTCAGCCCGTTTCAGTAGTGGGTTTTCTCTGGTTTTTTTTTTTTTTTGTTCCAGTCTAGTCAGGACTACTTGTGACAGAACAGTGTGCTGGAACCTGTCCCATTGCTTTCTTTTCATATGACTTTAGCCCTGGCTCCAGTGCTGCAACTCAGAAAATCACTGAGTGACTGAAAGCAGTTGTAAAAGCAAGGAACTGTCTGTGTGGATGGAACAATGTGAAGAGAGATCTGGGTTTAAACTATCTCTGTTTCTGTTGCTCACTGTTTTCTATAATTAAAACCTAAATATTGTGGTTGATATTGTAGACAAACCTCGCTTTTGATTAAAAATTGTGTCATTTTCTTTGGAGAATTCACACTGGGAGTCAGTTTCTGCAGCCTCAAAACTTGCACTGCTTCAATGTCCCACCACAAGTACCCTCAAGTCACTGGTCACTCTGTCCTTAATTTTCTCCCAGTGCTTTCCGTTGATTTTTGTGTTTTGTAAGGCTGGTACTTGAGCAGAAAAGTTTGAAAACAAGCAACAGTATACTTGTCCAGTGACATGGATGATCATGTAATAGAGGCCTCCAAACCTTTTAAGGCCCAATAAGCACTAGCAAGAATTGCTGTATTCATTGCACCCAGAGATATAAAGTCTGGGTCTTTTTATTTAAGCTATTTAATTGGTGATTGCTGTATGGAATGAGATATTTTCCTTGTCTGATGATCCCTTGTCATTTATTTATTCGTCAACATTTATATTTACTTCCTTGTTTGCCATGTGTACCATTTACTAAGTTTAAATGAAGCATTAAAAAAGCAGAAACAAACAGCTCAGTTCTAAGTGGCTACAGCTGTCAGGTTTTTTTAATGTGAAGAAGTTTCTGAAACAGTTTCTAAACAATTGCGGCCTGACTTTCATATGGAATTAACAATAGGCTAATGCTGAACTTCCACAACTGGTACCAGTTCAAGCAGTATTATGTCAATAGCACTTCCACCCTGAACTGGCGTAAGCCATAAAGGCAGTGAAATTACATAAGGACATAAGGGCAATGTACTCAGAAGATACTAGTAATGAATGTGTGTGGTCTATGAGTGATGAACACAACATATTTTGGAGTGAATATTTGCTTTTGTGTGCAGAGCAAATTTATCCAAAATGGTCAGAGATTCCCATAGTCTGAAAATGTGAGGACAAACAGGAATGACATTTCCAGAAGTGAATGGAAAGACTTGAAGAGGGTGGGAACGTCAGCATCCTGCCAAAACTGCCAAAAAGCTGTAGCTGCATCTCTTAGACACACAGAACAATTGACTAAAGTTGTAGCTACAAAGTTTGCCTCTTTGTAAGAGTTAGTTTGCACAGTTTGACTGCTTACAGCATATTCTGAAGTCTGTGCAGACTGCTGCTTTCAAGTACAGCTGATTTAATGAACTGGGGCAAACGTATCCAGGTGAAGCAAGAACTGATCTGCCTATTCCCAGTAAGTTTTGTGGCAGTTAGAAAAAGTCTAATCATAATAATTCAATTCTTATATGCATATCTAGGTATTACAACCTAGCAACAGGACTGATATGGGAGTAGGTGCTTGTTTAATTTTTCGGAGTATGATTTCTCCTTGACCGGCTCTTGCTTTACATTTATGTAGATACAACAACAGAAAATTAATTGGTTAATATCACTATATCTTACTGGTATAAGGCCACTACTGTTGTTGTTGTTGTCGTTATTATTATTATTATTGATATTATCCTGTTCAAAAGTTTTCAGTGAATTCCTTGTTGTTCAGAGGATCAGCTGATTAAAGCAGGTGCTTAAATCTCACTGATTTCAGAAATTTCAGTGGGATCTCAACATCTGGTAAATGTTCTTCTCAACAGGAACACTTCCAGAAATCAGTTTTAAGTGTACATTCATATTTTTTGTGCACACCACAGCCCAAATTATCTGCTGATGTCAATGAGTGAAAATTGTTAGGTTAAGCCCACTTATACCAGCAGGAAATCTGGTCTGGGATTTGCCGTGACGAGCAAATATGGGTATATGCTGGAGTTCATTTTACACAGCTGACCTACCATTGCTGCCCAAAGGTAGGAAAGCATAAATGCCACAACAGGGGTAGAGCTGCAACGTTATTTGACTCTGCTTGCTCTTTCAAAAAAAGTCTCAAGAGTAAAGAGTGTAAATTGAAATCTAGGTATTTTGATATGGTGTACTTATTTTAGCAGGCAGATTAATCGCATAACTAATTTTGAGGCTTGCGTGTCAAGTAGCAAATACCACTGCTCAATACCTTGTGGATAGTCAACAGATAAGACTGTTTGCTTGTAATTTTCTTCACCTATTTCCAAGAAGATGTGCAAATAATGGGGATGGTCTGTGAATATTTCACAACAGAAAAGCATACCCAAATTTACCAGAATCAGTATTTGGAGAGTACTATTTGACCAGCTCTAAAAATCAGTGATATTATTTGAACAATAGTGTAGTTTTCAGAAAAGACATTCTGTGTCAATGAGGCAGGCATTTAGATTTTGTGCACATTCAGAATTAGATATACTGTATAGTTTTCCAGTTATGCAGCTTTGTCTGGAATAGTCTTCTTTAAGTCAATTGCTTCAATATCCATGCCAGCAAGCATATATTTTGGTTCTGGCTCATCTGCTGATAAGCTCACTGAACTATTTCCAAAATAAAGAATAAGCATAAACAGTAGTTCAGTGACAGCCACATAATTGTAATATCAGCTGCAAATACTCAAAGGCAAGACTTTTGCTGGATGTCTGTTTAGGAGATCCATGTGGCTGTATTGTGTTAGATTTTGGCCAGTTTCCTAGAAATTCATCATGTATACATTTTAAACCACAGCCATCGTTGGATA
>WEKW01018490.1:16296-135368 GCA_013389905.1 Sula dactylatra | reverse complement strand
GGAAAGTCAGTATGGGAAATGAGCTCTCCAGTCTTTCCCTCATTATGCCGTGCAGATCAGTATTTTGGTAGATAGAGGAGGTCTTCACCCATCCTCCTTCTCCCTCCCCACTCCGTGAAGTTCCAATTCTCAGATTTGTGCAGGTTCTGTCTTCCAGACCAAACATGTTAGAAAGCCTATCATTCTTTGATTAATGCTAATAGGATTTGTGACTGTAAAGCACCATGCAGTGAGCTAAGAGTCTATGCCAGTGGGATTTTTTTTTCTTCTGTTGCTTTATATATTATCTTTCATCAGCAGGCAACAAAATTCATTCTGCATGTTGGAAGGAATCAACATCAGTGCGGAGTAAGAAGGTGTCTTCATCAAATTAAAGTCATTTACTCTCACAGGCATATGTAACCATTTCTCTGCACCATGAAATACGTTAATGGATGCAGAGTCTGTCAGCTCTAGGCCATCAATTTAAATCAGGCCCAAGCTGGCAAAGATCAATAGTCTTTACTCTGTTGGTTGTACAGGACATGGAGTGGAACTGAGTTGGCAAGTTCAGCCCATTGTCTGTTGGAGTGTGGTGCATGCCATTGAAGTAAGTACTTTGGTTCGGTTCGCTTCCTGCACGTGTTGTCTTAATTGAGATGGAAGGTTTAAAGTCTGATCCCAAACCCAATGAGATCACTTGAAGGATGACTTCTTTCAGTGTACTTTAAAGCAGGTGTAAGAAATGCATGCAGCCTGAGTAGTCCTGTGAGTTGTATCTAGAGGGTGGCTCAGTCCTGGTATTAGGGAGTGCTGATGCTGGTGTAATCATTCACGTTTTTCTGTCAAAAACACTGAGGTGATTTGAGTGGAAGATTATACCATCCTCAAAGCTCTGCTTTACTGAGAATAAATATAAAGCTTTTGTCAGTGCTATGTTTTTCTCTTAATTAATAACAAGATACCCTTGAAACTAAATATTACTTAAGAATATTTAAAAGGTTTCATTTGCTGTAAACATGTGTTCAATTAAAAATAATGTATCATTTATTGTTAGAAAACTAGGAAATTCCAACAGATAATCAGACATTTCAGAAGTTCCTACCTACATTGAACTAACCTTAAATTGTCTTTCCATGCAGGAAGGGTAAGTCAAAGCTAACAAATATCCTACAGCCCTGTTTTCATTTCAAAGACTGGTCTTCCATGTCACGTGTGATGTGCTGCCATTATTACAAGAGGCAGATTAGGCAATCATCTTAATGAAATGTGAATAAGATGAATGCAGAAATATCAGATGCTGCTGGGGCTTACTCCGCTAAGCGAAGTATTTGCAGTACCTATTAAGCAGGATGTAAGTCAATAAAGTACCTGAACAGAAGGTGCTGTATATTGTTGTTCTTAGAAAATTTGGTGTAATTGCCTTTATTATTAAAATGGATGGCTTCTTCTATTTCTGAATGCTCCCTTCTCCTCTGCCTTTCTCATTCCCAGTAGTAAATGCAATCTGATTTATAGTTGCATACAAACACTGCAAAATCTCATGGCCATCCAGGATATAGTTAGAGGTGTAAATGGTAGTAAAGGAGGAGGAAATTTGCCCTGTGATTTTTTTTTTTTCTTTTTTGACATTTACTTTTTTCCAGATATACCAACTAACTGGGGATAGTATTGTAGGGACTGGGGGACCTTGGAAGATTTCCATTACCCCACATTTTACTACAATTTAGGAAGGAAGTACATTAAATAACTCCTCAAGACCAAGTTCATTGGTACCTTACAGCTGTTAGTGGCTATTTTGGTGATGTAGGTAGGCATAAATCCAGCATCTGCAACCTTCAGAGGGACTGTGATACCTGGCTTCTGCCCTGCAACTTACTTGGAGTCTTCATGCTAAAGTCCGTAAAGGTCCATAATCTCATGGTTCCTCATGTACTGAGGGAGATTGTCTCTTTTGAATCATAATATGCTTTCTCACAGGTGCACAGTATTCTCAGGTTAGGTGCTCTGCCACCCATGACTTTGTTAACGTGGGAAAGCATGGGAAGTAAGACAGCAGTGCACTTAAAATGCCTTCAAGAACAGTGTGTGTTTCATAGGTGTCTGGCAGTGGCTGAAGCCCCAGTTCTCTGCAGCTATCAGCCAGATAAGGTGTCATCTGTAGCAAATCAATCCCCAGGATGACAGCAGTCAGGCAGTCAACTAGCTGCTTCATGTCTATTTTGTTCAGAGATACTGTTCTGTGAAGGCAAAGGAATTTTTTTCTCACTTTCTCTATTTTAAGTTAGTAGAAAATGGATGTTAGAAGGTGTGGTTGCCTCGTCTGTCAGTTTTCTTAAGACACGTTGCTTTTAACTTCAATAAAATTCCTAAAAACGCAGCCTGTCAGTGTGACTTTTGTTACTGTACATTGTTGTATTAGGACATGTCAGGCAACTGTGCCTTAGCCTCTTCATTCCTGTGCTGCTAGACTTCTTTCTAGCTGCTGGGTAGTGCTCTACTCGTGCCTCTACCTTTCTGTTAGCTTCCTTTAATTCCACCTGGACTGATCATCTGTTAACTCCTGCTTGAGCTAACTGGGGACTCTTGCACAAATACAGTGGTTTTAGGCACTTTGATGCAAGCCATGACTGTACAGAAGTTTGAACAGAGAGAGTTCATGGTGTACTCCTGGAGCAGTTATATCGTGCACGCACCAGACAAGCAACATTTTCATCATAAAAACGTGGTCATCTTTCTGCCTGATCACTCCTAATATAACATGCATTCAGCAAGCTTCTTCAGATATTTAAGAAATCTACAGGCAATTTCCTTCTCTTCAGTGTTGTTAAGAAATCCTGGTTTGAAGATTTGTGTGTCTTTAGCATCACATTTCTCATGCTCTGAAGCTGACCTGGTTTCTATGCAGCCTGTCCCAGAGCAGGCATGAGCATCCCTAGGTGAGAACAAAAATTGGTGCAGGTGAAAAAGGCAGAAGTAAGAACTCCCACCCCTTGTTTTGTTTGTACCTCGCAAAGCAGGAACCTCTCCCCTTCTCCTCCTATTTCCTTCTACTGAATTAATCTGTGAGTTATGTTTTTTACTAAAGGGAAAGTTACCTAAGAAAATTCAGCCAAGCATTATGAAGTCTGTGTCCCCTCAGGGCTTATACAGCTCAAAATCAAAGGACAGATGCCTTCTTTGTTGCAAATATATTTATCAATACTAAGACTAATGTAACCCCATCATAAGGTTGCCAGTCTGCTTTTCTGTTGTCAAAAAGACAGAGAGAAAGTGGTAGGGTGTTACAGAGTCTTCAGCAAGTATACTTTAAGATGTTCTGTCTTTCACTGTTTAACTTCTGGTTTTTTGTTTTGTTTATATTCCCTTATGCATCTTCCTGAACCTTTTAGCCTTTAGCTATGTGAGGAGTTGGAGTTAGGGAAAGTCAAAAGGGAGTCTGACTACCTTTTGTCCCTAGTGGCAAATGAGTTGAAAGCCAAGAAAGATGGAGTCCTTTTCTTTTCTTCAGGCTAATTGTAGAATTGTATTTTAAAGGACAGAGACAAATCTATCCCTGGTTCCTGCTGACTTTAATTAACTATTTTGTTAATCTGAGCTGTATAAGACTTACAAAGAAAAGGTTTTGATTTAATCTGTGCTATCTAGGGATCTCTAGTGTTTTCAGTAGCTCTTTTTTATGCCAATACAAAAACAGCATCTGAGATTTACCAAAATACTGCATATTTGTCTTGCTCTAGGTGATATTAGCTGTTTTGTTTGTGGGGTTTTTTTTTGTTGTTGGGTTTTTTGTTAGGTTTTCTTTTTTTTAGTTCAGGTGAAACATTACAAACATACTAAGTCTCTTCTCTGCATGCTTTCAGATTTATGCAACACAAAGTAAAATACCCCACCACGGGATGATGGACCAGGTGTGCCTAAACTACAGCTGAGTAGTCACAGGTGCTGCCCCACCCTCTATAAATAGAAAAGAAAGGCTTGCGGAGACTCCTGAGGTGTGATCAGGAAGGGAAATGCCTGGGAAGGAAGCTGTGAGAATCCTCTACAGAAGCAGAGAGATGCAGAACTGGAGAGAGAGCAGTGCCAGGTCCAAGATGAGAGCAAAGTTGTGGCTGACAGAGGGTCAGGTATGTGTTCTGTCTGGGACTGCCAAGGGAATCTATGCACTACCTGGGGTTTTGCTTCTTACATCTATGTGGAGTGACTACTGGGGGTAAGATTATTGAGGTTGAATTTATCAAGGCTAAAGTTATATCCACACTTCATAGAAGTTAACTTCCAGGGTAGAATATGGTTGACATGCTACATATCGGTTCAGTGATTGTTCCCTAAGTAACAACACCTGCAATCTTAGATGTTGGTAACACTGGGGGAGCTCAGTGTACTAGTTCTAAGAGAGACAATTGGAGGAGAGAGTGGAGCAAAGGCTCCACGGCCCAATTTCTCCGTAAATCGCTGCAGGTCCAGGAATGGGACGGAACCATGGAACCATGCCTTGGCCAGCACCGTACAATTGCAGAACTGTGCCCTGTGGATGAACTTTTCTCATTAAAACCTCATTATAATACCAAAACACACCTCCATCCCAAAAGTTATCTGCCTCCAAGGTGTGACCACCCCTCACTGAGCTTGTGCGTTGAATTTTTCTAGTAAATACCTTTCAAAGCAAAGCGAGAAAGTTTTGCACCAATCATAACAAAAGGTATGTATGACTAGAGCCACTCAAACTCCATCTGAAAGGTAAAAACAATATAAATACAGCTTAAGGGAGAGAGGATGTTAGGGAAGAGACCATTGTACCACTCAGACTACTGAGACCAGTTGACAGACTGAGCCTCTCTTCCTCCCCATTGGGATGCCTTTGGGTAAGATTTGGACACACGGTTAGAAATCTCTATATAGAGTCACTTTATATTATTTATAATCAGCACTGCTAATAATATTTGCTATATTATATATTTATATATATGCTTTTGCAGACAATCACTATCACCGGCAATCCAAAGAATCTGTGTATCTGTTGCTCAAATAAATGGTGGTGTGCATTGGTCCAGTCGTGGTAGTTCATTTGAGTGCGGCCAGTATTCTGGCCATGGAAGCTCGTCGAACGCAGCTAGACTCACACTCTTAACGCGACAGTCTAGTACAGGGAAGCTGTTCTGTGCCTCCGTGATACCAGTCCTTAGGGAATCTGTATTTGGCTACTTGAAGAGCTACTGATGCAGAGAGGATTTGGTGGCTGGGTCTTAAGGGTAACTGTTAGACTGAAGCAGGATTATGGGCAGGTTAAGGGAAGAATTTAGAGGAGTCCAATAAAAGCAGATGGTTGTAGAGGTACTCCTGGTATGATCTTTCATTTTGCTAAAACCATGTTTCTAGGGCAGGTTATGTGTTTCAAATTAATGCTAAATTTTGCTGGCTAAAGCCTTGTTCTTACCGGGTGACGTGGATGATGATATCTATTTGCTTATTTATGGTGGTATCTGGAGAATGATGTCGTTATTTATGCCTTTCATTAGCTTGTATTGCTCTGAATTGTCTGCATTTTCATAATTTTTTTACTAAGTTGTCCTTTTTGCTTTCTCATATCCCTTAAAAAACCACTTCATTTAAACTCAAGCCTGAAAAATCCCAAATATTTGAATCACGTACTAGATTTTAGAGGAGTTGAATGCACTTGAAAGCACTCTTGCTTTGTTTAAGGATCTCTGACAGCAATAAATGGCTATGTGGTGCACTGAGTAGTCAGTCATCTCCTTTCAGGAAGGGATGTGGAAAGTGTAGAGCGGTAGGGGACATTTTTAAGCACATAGTGCTGTCTCAGAAGCTGGTAGAGAGCAAAGCTAGCTGGAGGCTCTGAGGAATGTTCTGGATTCAGCTGGTGAGAGTTTTAAGGGTTTGGGTCTGCTAGGAACCATGTGTAACTAGGAAACTCACATCTGCGATGCTTGATTACCAGGGGCTTTACAGATGCTACCAGTACATTAGGGTTACTGAAGAAGCTCCGTCTAACACCACCAGTCTCGAATTGAGCCCTGTGCTATGTAAGAAAATCTGTAGAATTTACAGAAAGCTGGTTTGAAAACCGATAAATGTCTAAACGTTGGATGCATTCTTCATCCATAATTGTAGTTTTCTGTATGCATACACTTACTTTCTAAATATGAGAAAATAGTTTGTACTTTTCATACATCCACTTCTATAACAAAATTGGCAGCTAGAATCCTGCTGTTGATACGCAAGATAGCATACGTAGAACACTTGCCATCTTTTGCACTGTGCTCTCAGTGCACAGAGTTAAGATGATGGTTATTTTATTATTCTCTGTATATACTTACAGGAATTCAAATGGGAGAATTTAGATATCAAAGAAACCTATTTACTTGTCTCTTTAACTAACAGAATTATGTTCAATGTATCAATTTTTATTAGAATTAGATTATTAAATATTAATTAATGAATTTTGTAGGTAATTCTGAGCTTTTTAAAGGTTGCTGACTTGAAGTAAAATTAAGCCAACTCTCTTATAGTTGTTTCCTTTTCTGAGTAGCCTGATAGTTTGTATATGGAAGGTATTGTATATTTTCTGTATCTAAGTAAGTCTGTTACTGAACCGTAAAAATTGTTTTTTAGAGATAAAAGCGAAGATATTTATATATCATACTAATGCTCTCCCGCTTTTAGTTAATTCATGTTCTAACAATTTTAGTATTAGAGTTAATAGCAAAGTTACCATGTATGCGATAAAAGGACTACACAACAGCTATGTTTCAGTTAGTATTACAGAGAGTAGAACCTAAATTATAAACTTGAAAACTTGGTAGGTGTAAAATCTAGATTTGAACCCAAAGCAGAGTGTTTCTAAATCTGAAAGAAGTTTGTGACTAATTAAAGCCTATGAGGCTTCCCACCCCAAAAAGGAAATGAACAGTAAAGGGGAAACTTGGTAAAAATTCTTCTTCTTATGGGCTTCAAAGGGAAAAGGTGCATACTACCAGTAATTCCTATAAAGAAGTAATTTATAGACATCGGTAATAATCTTAGGGTAGGTCATGTTGCGTAAGACAGCATTAATAGCTTTCTGAGGCACAGCAGGGAATTAGTGTCTGCAGGTACACTCCTCTGTTTCTCTTTAAGGTGTTTAGAGCAGTATTTTAGGATGCACACATTAGTGAGTTTGTGTTCTTTGTGCAAGGACAATAAATATAAAATAAATGGTCACATGCTCCCCCCTCCCTTCCCTTTTTCCCCCCTTCAGTTTGTGGTGACAAGTGGGAGATGCATATGGAGTGAGGTGGTACTCATGTAGTAGCTGTGTAAAATCAGACAGAAATGAGATATGTAGAAGGCTCCCAAATAATTTCATTCTATTTCACTGAAACTAATGCCTGTTGATATACATTCTTAATTTTCTACAGTAAAAAAGAGAAACTGGTAGGTTTGCATCTTTGGAGGTTCAAACTATTGTCCAAGTATGAAAGAACAATCCTACAAATTGTCAAATAATTTTTTACTTACTTTATTCACTTTTGCAAATGTTGCAGACGTATCGCATACTGGGTAGCTAGAATGTTTCCTTGTTATACATCCAGTAATGTAATATCTGAATCAAAAAATGGTTTCACTTTTAAGTGTAGAAGATGGCATATTTGCTGACATTACATGGCCTATCTGATGTGCTAAATAAAGGAGGGAGAGGAAAAAAAAATAACCTGGCAGTAATTTTTCTGTTGTTTTACAATCATGCAGAGACCAAATGAAGGAATCGTAATCTCTAAATCATTTTCAAAGTCCTTTTATATTATAGGAACGTGCTTAGAGACATCCTCTGGTAGCTTGGGTGAAGAGGAAAGAAAATGAGCCACAGTTCAAATAGTTCTAATATCTTCCTGCTGTTTGCCAGAAGAAGGGTCATAAATAGCTGCTCTTCTAACCTACAGTCTGAAAATCAGTTGTGGACACATCTTAAATCTTTGCAGGCTGGGGAAAAATAGTGCTTTTATTAACATTTTTGTTAGTGCTCCCACACAGCTTACCCCACTCCACCCACCACGACCGCCCAGTTATTCAAGACTCCTGTGCAGTGTCTGAGGGTAAATTTCAGCATCTCTGATTTCTCTTCACAAAAAATTTTCAGTATAACTGGACTGTGTGTACCTTCACTCCCTTCTCCACACTTCTTAAATCCGCTTGGTAATTTACTTCCTCTGTGATGGGTTAAACATCACAAAGGTGGTAGGAAGTAGATTCCAATTTAGCGGATCTTGGCTGCACAGTCATGGTCTAAAAAACTGACTGAGTGGTAGTGGGAACATGACATAATAAATCATCACTAAAGGAAGAAGTTATGGCTCATTGGAGCTGTACTTACTAAATGGTGGATCGCTGTTTGGAACTACAGAAAATCTTAGTGAAGGCAAGTGAAATTTGTCAAGGTGCTTGGAAAAGAAACTTCCACTCATGATCTAGCAAGCAGTTAACTTCTTGAAGGTGGTAACTGGGATTACTAAAAGCATCTAAGGTTACTGCAGCTGCGTGTTAGCATCTCTTCTAGGACTGACCACAAGCACGGTACTGAGCAACATACTCTTCCTTTATTGTTTGTTCCATGCAGAGCACGGCAGTAAGTAGTTTATGCATACCAGAAAACAGGGAAAACTTCTTCCAAAATAGCCTGGCCTTCCGAGTTTCACACAACGCACATTATGGGGCATGACATAGAAGCACAGAAGTTAGGACTTCAGCTGTGGAAAGTGCAGTTCTCCCTTTCCCCAAAGCAGTTTTCTCTTATTGGTCATGCTGTCTGCCACAGCTATTGGAAAGGTTGGGTTGAAATGGTTAAAACATTTTGGAATAGGAGATAAAAGGATTTCCCCCCCATCTCATTAGAGAATTCATACAACTGTTTCAATTGTGTCTGTGAAGACTGCTGTGCACTGAAGCAGAATACTGGATCTCTGTGGAAGAAGAAATTCTTTTTGGATCTTCAGCAACAGTAAGCTGTGTGATCTGGCAAAATGCTTTGTTTGCAGAGTACTCGTGACCTAGTTGCCTGAATTCTGGAAGTGGTTCTCCCCACTACACAGGTGGGGGTATCCTGTAGTGAGCATGTTGGCTTGTGTTCAGCTTATGCATGAGTATACACCATTTCCAAATGTCACCTGGCTTGGAAGGAAGAGTGAGAAGCTAGGGTGGAAAGCTGAAGGTGAGAAAGGGAAAATAGGTGGGAACTTCAAGGAGACAGAAAAAGAGAGCTAGAAAGGGGTTTAGGAGAGATAGGGCAGGCTCTAGAGTTTAAAGGTATCCTTCATTTTTTGTCCCTTCCTAACTTCAGAATATGAATCTTTGAAATCTGAATGTTTTCTCATCTCTCTGGCTTTGCTTTGCAGACAGAGCTCTAGTAGCTGCAGAGGTGTGGGCTTGTCTTTAGTAAGTGTAGGGGCACGAGTTTTAGTGTGTGTGGTAGAACTTGTTGTAGTTATTGTAACAGCTTTGCATATATACACACAGTCATTCCATGAAGAAGCCACTTTTAATAACTGACTGCTTGAAAGTTGGATTACATAATGGACATCCTAATTTTTTATTATAAAATTGCCCTGTTTGTTCTCTCTAGTCAAGCTTAAATTAATAGATGGTCTCTGAAATTTTCAGTTGCCTTTCGGCAAATCTGTCTTGCTGTTTTCTGTGCATGTGTGTGTATATATATATATTTATGTTTTGTCCTAAATATTTAACTGTAATAGGTTTGCATTTTAAAACCAGTGATGATAATCTTTCCTTTTGCATTAATTCTTCCTGAACAGAAGCTGTACTTGGGAATGGAAACTGTCTGCATTCAGCCTTGCTTTGTTGAGCTAAAAAAGAACATCCCATTGTGATCTGTAATTACTGCCTACAGTGATTTTCCCCCCCCTTCCTCCGCTATTTTTCTTTTAGAAAAGCAGTTTAAAAATGTTGCTCCTTCAGTTTTTTCTACTTACACCTTTCCCTCACTCTCCCCTGTAGCCATTGCTGTTGTGCAAGGGAGGAAATGAAATCATGATGTGATATTTCAACTGTTGCAGAGATCAGTTTTTAACTCCTAATTATTGCTTGTTAAAGTTTACATTTAATGCCTAGTATGCTTACATGAGGCTTACATTCATGCTAGTATTTGGGGCATACTTTGTCTGTAGGTAGCTGTTGTGACTGATTCCTCTAGCGTTGATGAAAATGTTATGGAATGGATATGCGATCGAAAGTTTACTTCTGTTCCAAGAGGGTATCTGATAAGTGATTAGGGGCTAAGAATCCTTATCCTTGTCTCCCCTTTGTTTCACCATCTCCAGGACTCTTCAGATCAAAGTCTGAGTTTGTGTAGTTATGCAAAACTCTTGTATTGAACCAACTGCCTAATTTTTTAGGATTTAGAATGAGTTTCAATTCTAGTTATACCAGGTTGCACCCAAACAGAATTCTTATCAAATGGCTTTTATTTATTTGCAGAAACACAGTGTTACTTGAGCCTTTACTGTGAGACTGATGTTTTACTGGCCAAAGTAGAAACAGTATACTTGTTTTGACTCCTGGGGCCTGAAACAGAGGCCTCCCTTCCCTCTCGCCCAACCTTTCCATGTTTATGGCAAGTGTATCAATATTCCGTTAAAGACACTCATCTTCAGGATTTTTTTTCTAACAAATTTGTCAGGGGAAAAAAAGTTATCACCTACTTCCTGCTGTGTGCGGTTCTGAGACGAGTGACTTGACAAGTCTGTGCAACAGGAGGCAGCACAACTATGCAGATTTTTTTTTCTGGATTTGCTGAGAAGTTACATGTCTTTCTAAGAAACATGAACAGATGAGAGCCTTCTTTCAGATAATGTAAGAAATATGGAACATAACATTCGGAGCCCCAAGTGCTTTGTGGTAGGTCACTGAATACAATAATACTGCACTGTAGTTCAGTCATGAACTAGCATCAGATTTGTCCCTTAGCCACAGTGTACGTTACTGATAGCGCTTGCCCACTCCCTTCCCTTTGCGTCTTCCCTCCCTTCTACTATCCATTCACCTCATATCAAGTAACTATAGGACTAACAATAAGAAATACATTACCCTATGTTTTCTTTGAAATCTGATCATTAAACATCTTAAACCACTTGCATAGAACTAGTGTAGGGGCTTGAAATTTTCCTTGTAATTTGATTTGATTTTTTTGTCTGTTAAATCTCTGAAATGCTCCTGGTCTATCCAAACTCAAGTGTTTCTCTCAAGTTGAAATACTTTATTCACAGCTTTGTGCAGCAGTGTAACTCAGTATAACTCAGCTACTGGAATTAGTTCAGCAGTCAGCCACCAAAATGGCTGGAGCAATTATACTCCTGTAGGAGAGGCTGAGAGGGTTGAGCTTGGTAAGCATGGGGGAGAGATGACTTTGGGGTGTATATAGTGGCAGCCTTCCCCTACCTATGTGAAGGCTATAGAGAAGATGGAGCCAGACTTCACAGCAGTGCATGGTGGGAAGATGAAAGGCAATGAGCACAACATGAAACAAGAGGTTCAGACTGGATGTAAAGAAAATCTTTTTCCCTATGAGGACAGTGAGGTGTCAGAGCAGTTGCCCAGAGCAGTTGTGCTGTCTCCAGCATTGGAGGGTTTCAGAATCAAAATTAATCAAGCCCTGAGCCACATGGTCTGATCCTATGGCTGACCCTGGTCTCAGTGGGAGGCTGGACTAGAGATCTCCAATCTGAATTACCCTATGAATCAATTTCTACTAAAATAGAAAATAGAACCAGATTTTGTCTGTCAACCTTGATTAGAAGAATGAAATCAGGAATTAGTTGATGGATGTTAAATAGGAGATAAAGCTTTTTTATTTACATTGCTTTTTCTGATAGTGTTTGGACAGTTCTCAAAACAAACTTTTGTGGGAAGTGTCTGCTTGAAAGACTAAGGAACATCTTTCTTGGTCTGTAGTCCCTGCAAATGTTCTGTGCCGCTTACGGCCTTTCTGCAGTGCTTCTGTTTTCACCTCATGCACCTTGCTCTGCACCTTTGACACTTGAAGAATGGTACTCCCTTATTTGAACTTAATGCAGTCTAGCAACAATCACTTTTCTGCCATGTGCAAGTACTGAAGGGTTATGGAAAGGTAGCAAGGATACAGTACAACAGTAGATGGCACAACAGTTTGATAGACTTTCACCTTTGAGGACCTTGCTCCTCAAAGATTTTTTTTCTTTTTAATTGCTAACAAGACTCAGTTAAAATGATATTAATCAAGTGCAGAGGAGAAATATGTTAATCTCATGTAATCCTCATTCCACCTCCTATAGTGGAGATGACGAGAGGAATGTTAACTGAATAATGGATGCTTTAGCTTAAGATTGTTATGCATGGAGCTTATAGATAAAACTTTTTGAAAATGGGAAATGCTTAAAAAGTTAAGTGTGTGCTTCTCTTTGAAACCCAGCCTTTCTTTGCTTAACTGGCCAAGCTACAGAACAGTGCTACTGAACTCAGTATTAAAATGGTATCACTTAATTTAATTTTAATGATAAATCAATAGAGAGCATTTACTATTTAGAAAATCTAATGGATTTGTGCCAGTAAAGGTTACTAATGACTTCTAGCTCTTCAAAGGGAAAAAAACACTGTGTGCAAAAGTGTATTCAATGTTTAAAGTAAATAAGGAAGAAACCATTGTGTTATAGAAAACTGCGTATTTTCCATGAAATAACCACTTGGCTGAAATGTACCTAGGCATGCAGCTTAAAGGCTGCCCAGTGTCTTCATCCTTGGGAGGATTGATCTTTGCATTTATGTATGTCCTGGTTTTGGCTGGGCTAGAGTTAATTTTCTTCCTAGTAGCTGATACAGTGCTGTGGTTTGGATTTAGGATGAGAATAATGTTGATAATATACTGATGTTTTAGTTGTTGCTAAGTAGTGCTTACATTAGTCAAGGACTTTTCAGCTTCCCATGCTCTGCCAGATGCACAAGAAGCTGGGAGGGGGAGGAGCACAGCCAGGACAGCTGATCCCACCTGGCTAAAGGGATATTCCATATCATATGACGTAATGCTCAGTATATACACTGGGGGGATTTGGCTGGAGGCCAGTGATCACTGCTCAGGGACGGGCTGGGCATCGGTCAGTGGGTAGTGAGCACCTGCCCTGTGCATCACTTGTTTTGCATATTCTTTTATCATTGTTATTGTTATTATTTTCTCTGCCTCCACTGTTCTATTAAACTGTCTTTATCTCAACCCATGGGTTTTACCTTTTTTGTTTTCCAATTCTCTCCCCCATCCCACTGAGGAGGGGCGGGGCGCAGAAGAGGCTGAGCGAGCAGCTGTACGGTACTTAGTTGCCGACTGGGATTAAACCAAGACAATATACAAATTCTGGTTTGGACTACTGATACAGAATATGTTTTTGGTTTAGCTCTTTAATACCATGAAGTGATATATTCAATTAGAAAAAAAAAGACACGTACAGGAGAGAGAGGAAAGACCAAAAACAGGTCATCTGGTAGATGTGTTTAATGCAGTATATCAAGACATATTTCACTTTTATGAGCACTTTTAATGGAATTTTTGTTGCCTCTCAACCTGAATGTATCTAAAAGCACTGTTGGAAGAAATGTCTCCATAGCAATGTTTTATGAAGAATTTAACAGTTGTGCTCAACAGGAGGGAGCAGCATACTTTTATTATCTTTGTTTAATGGCAACCTCATTCAGGCCTGAGGTTTTTAAGTGCTCCCACATAACAAATGATAAATAACAGGACCAAAGAAGACACTTATATCAGCAAGATTACAGGCTGTTTCTCCTTTTGCAGTAGAAGTGTGTGCTTGTTTTTTATTGTAGTCTTCTGGCTGATTTTACTCCCTGGCTTGTTTCGGAATAGTTCTTCCTGCTCATTGGTTACCAAGGAACTGTTTGATATCTTGTTTTTACCACCCAGTTATAATTCTTCTGAAAGGAGATTTCATTGTCACAATGGTTGAAATGATTCTCGATGAAGAACCTCTCCCTATACCAGCACTGAGACCAGTGGGAACATTGATTTCTCCTGCTTCTAGATTTTGTTCCTGTGAGAACATCTTGGGAAATTTTTTTGCACGAAGACAATGTGCATGACAGATGCAGCAGCACGCCTCTGCTAGTGGTAACTATCAAAGACAGTTGTGCTTTCACTGACTTCATGCTAGGACAGCTTTGCTTAAGCCTCATTGATGTTGTCTCACATTAGGACAGATTATATCAGAATGACTCCCTAAAATTTACCCTCACAGGTGGCAGACATGACTGGGCTCAACCAGATAAATTGTGAAAGCCCAAGCGCACAGGATGCTAAATGCCTCTCTGTGCCCCCAGTTCTCATTGATGGTAGTATCTTCCAGAGGCAAGATGTTGTGCTATGATGTTCGTAGCCATGGTTGCGAAAACAGCCATAGCCAAATCACATTGCTGAAGAAACTGGTTTTTTTGACATGCTTTCAGTTCAAAGGTTTAAGGAGAGGGCTGGATCTGCATCCTGACCTTTGCTTTGTGAAGAAGGATTTGCAACAACCTAGTTGTAAGAAATGCAACCCAGAATTAAAATACTGACTTTGAAAAGCACATCTGACCCTGCTGTCCATTTTTCTAGATTTCCTTAAGAGTGCTAATGTTTTAGCTGTCTAAAATTTAACTTCATAACTTTTGGAAAAAAAAAAAAAAAAACAAAAAAAACAAACCAAAAAAAACCCAAAACCAGCCAGATTTGGGTGTTGGAGACACAACTGTTACAACTGTGAACTGCTGTGTCGTGTCGTGGTGTTGCCCTGGTGACACTTGTATCCTACTGTAGGACAAGGTGGGATTCTGCACCTCTGGAGAGAGGTTCTGCTTTTCATAGGATGTGGTATTACTCTGGCAGATATACCTAGATTTTAGTTTTCCTATGAATCAGCCCACCTAAGAATAACCGCAGTGTATTTGTGATCTTCATTCTGGAAAAGGAAGGCTTGCATAAGTTTGCTGCAGTTTCTTGCTGTACTAAAATTGGAGCTTTTTTTGCCAGGCTTGCACTTTCATTTTGAAGGTTCTTTGGGGATCAGGATCAGGGGATAGTTGTGTTCATCTTCCAGGCCAGAGAAATGTAACGGGCATGACTGGGAGGGTATCAGCAATATCTTTAACTTTCCCAGCACCTAGAAAACTTTGAAAGAGATGTTAATTTCTAAATGGTGTAGCAGAGAAGTGGAAAATGGCTTCATCATTGCTTTGGGTTTTGCTGATTGCCTGTCAGTGATTTTTGCTGCTGCTTTGATGTCTGAATATTAAAATTGCCATGAGAGGGGGCACACGGTGTCTTGTCTACTTAGCTGTTCTTGAATGCTGATCTTAGTATTTGTAATGGCAAGAAGCCAAAACTTTCAGATTTGATTCGGTCTCTGCTTTCTTCTATTGCAAACAGCAAGTGGTTCTGATGAAGTGTTTTTAAAACTTGAATAAGCAGCCAAAGAATCATGTCCTATGTGTATCAGACTATACGTATATATCTATATATGAAAAAAATTCAACCTGTTATCTTTGCAGGGTAAGTTCAACCAAGGCAACCTGAAGACATGACTCGGAAATGGAAGACACTGCATTGGAGCTATGCTATCTCCAGTCCAATGTCACTTAGTATTGGCTATTTCTGCAGGCTTCTAGAAAAGCTGTAAGTTTCCTGCCACAGGTAAGAGCCAGATATACTGATAAGAGCAGTTTATACATCTAAGCACCCAGTAGATTACTTGCATTTGAAAGAAGTCAAGTTTGATATCCACGATTTCCTTTTCCTGCTGGCTGCCTCCTGCCATGCAAGTCAGTGGTAAGACTCATAATGTAAACAGGGCCAGAATTTTGTCATGGATTGCAGAAACATGCTCATGCTACAGAGACAGAGATTCAAGAACAAAAAACCTAAACCTTTCCCTTTTCCACATGAATGTGTACCTTCTAGTACTAGTTTGTCAGATTTAGCTTGCACAGAAATCCCTGTTCAGTAGGAGAAAAAGCAGTGTAATATCTGTCTGCTGCTTAAATTTTTGCAAGTACCTAATCTTTTAAGCATGTGCTGCCTTTGACATTACATTTTAGAAATATTTTTCATGTGTAATTTCTATGCTTTAGCCCCATCTTTCCCCCATCCCCACTCCAAGGGACAGATTATATGTAATGTTTCTGTAGCAATCCAGCAGAAGATTGCTACGCTGCTCTGTGAGCATGTAAAGTTCTGTCATAAATTCCAGCTGTGGCCATGTCAGCAAAATGTATTTTGAAACACTTCATTAATAATAGTTCATGTCTTCAAACCTTAGGTTAGTCAATTATGCTTGACATAATAGTTGAATATCATTAAATGAATTCATGGAATCAATCTTGTAAGGAAAGGGGGAGAGAGATCAGTTTAATTTTGCAGAAGTAATTATCCTGTTAAAAAAGTTACAAAAAGGAGGGGTGGAGTAGGGTGAATCAAGAGCTCTATATGCTGCTGTACATCTGTAGTCGCTTTGAAGAAGCTGGAGTTGCAGCATTTTAGTTATAACTTGCAAGCTAATTTCTGCTTGCAAAATTAATTTCAGCATTGTGGCTAGTTCTGCTTCCACGTGAGAATAAAACTTATTTCAGTGCCCTGCAGATGCTTTCAGCTTTCTGGTGGATCTTCTCAGTATGCATTTCTGTGGTGTGCCTAACCTCACGCATCCCCTTTGTTTTGTCTTCTCCTGTAGAAGCCATGTAAACTCTGACTTGGTGACATCAGAGATAAGACAAACCCTTTCCTTCTCTGGAGTACTGGCGTACCTAATACCAGCAATTAAAATAAAAAGTGGTTATCTCATACGTCATGGGGGAGCTTGAGTTGGCCACAAGAACAACGTCTCAGCACTTGGTGACATGTAACCTAAAACTCACTTACTAATAAAGGCAGTTATAGTGGGTGGATAGCAATTTCTATTTTGTGACACACATCATACACTCATACCAATGTAGGCTCCTGCCCTCTGGTCCAGTTTAGATGGAGGCCAGGGGCTCAGGAAATGAGACACTTGCTCTGTTTGCCCAGCTGACATGCAGGGTCCTAGCTGCCAACCTGGACCCTACACCTTTGTAGGGTGCAGCTTTTTAACCCAGGCATCTGACGCTATGTAAGCATTCCCCCACCAAGGATTGTCTCTGCCATTGCCCTCTGCTCTCTCATCCCAAATGTGTTACAAAATGTGTGCATTTTGCAACAGGTAGATATATTAATCTATTGCTTCCTTGTTTTCCAGCACATACTGTATTATCAGGGACAGGCGGATGCAGCCAAGATCTCATTTATTTGGTTGGTGCTTTTGGGTAGGCTTCACACTGTGACACTTACATCTGCAAAAATCTGAGCACAACTTGTGGTGGATTTTTTTTCTTTTCACTTGCTGACATTCCAGGCATAGTTTTTGGCAGAGGGTGCTGCAGAAAAGCTTTCAGAACAGGCAGGCCATCTGTAGGAATGGGAATCAGCTGCTGAGAGATTTTAATATGATGCTCATTTTCTCAGGACTAAATCAACAGCTGTCTCTACTTTTGAAGCTTATCTGATGACTTTGAGAATCTAGCTTTTTTCTTTTTTTTTTTTTTTTTTCTGTGGATGCTTTCTAAGATGTACACATGGAAACTGATCTGCATCCTTAGAAGGATGAATCTGTGTCTCTCTAAATGCTGACTTCCCTTTCTGAGGGCCCAAGAATAATACAATGGTTCAAAGATACCAGGTTTCTCTAAATAAAGCAAAATAAATTCAAACCATATAAAACTAGTGCTGGGTGTGGTATTTGCAGGCAGGAAATGTGCATGCATCTGTCGTCTTGGTTGTATGAAAACATTACTAATGTTTCCAAGAGTGCTAAGAAAACACACTGATGTTAAAAAGTTGGATTTTTTCCTTGATAAGTGCATCTTGTTCTTTCTACTTCAGATTCTGAACTTTTTTTGAGTTTTACAGGTTCTGCTGACCCCCACTGGTTTCTCATTTTTAGATTTTTAGTGGACTGAGTTTTGGGTGAGATTATTTTTCATTCTCTGTTTAGGGTGTGAGGGACACATTTTGTTCAGTCTCCTTTTTTCTTTTTATTTAACACCCCCTTCCCCAGTAGTTGCTAATTTTAATACTTATCCTTGTTTATTTGTTGTCTCGTAGCAGTCATTTGTCTTGTAGTGCTGAATATCTGTGCTGGAAACAGTGTTGGGGAAAGATTTGGTATGCTGACACCATTCTGTTTTGATCCCCGAAGTGCTGTGTGATGGACGGACATGCATGCTGCTTACACTGGAAGAGTGCCAGAAGCAGAACATCCTTTCTGTATATTGATTAGCAAAGGGAATAGTCAGTCAGATAACAGACCTGTTGCAAAGACTTGCTTTTTTGCTTGAGATGGGATTTGTTTTACATAATCACTGAAATTATTTGAAATCTACAAAAGACATCAACTTTTATCACCTGTTGGCTTTAAGGTGTACTTTTGCCTTGCATGTATGTACTGGAAAACAGTTTGGACCAATTTTTGACTCTTGAACCCTTGCTTTGTCGTATGTTTACAGACAGATGTTAAGATCTTTGGTCTATAAAGCCTTCCCAGGTGAGACAAGTTAACTGCATCCCTGTAAAGCCTTAAAAATTCACTTGGTAGTGGATTTTCTGTCCAGGTCATTCAGAGGAGAGGAGACCATTTAGAATGTACTGCCACTCACCCTGGGATTTCGCTAGGATGCTAAGCATGCCTTATAGAGCTTGCCTTTGAACCACAGGTGTTTGGTATGTGGCCTGTGTTATGGCAGGTCAGAGCCAGAGGGATTTCTGAGTCTTCTGTTGCTGAGAATTAATGGCATAATCCCTGCTTTTTAAGTAGGGGGAATTTACAGTCTTGTCAAGCAGGGGATATGGAAGATGACTGCCTCTGTAAGAGCGTGGTGTGCCAAGGGTGGGATAAAAGGGAACTCGTGTATGATTGAGTGGTTTTCTGGCTGGTGCTACCTAGGCTTGATGAGACCTAGGAGTCTTTCACTTCTGAACAGCATCAGGCCCTCACTGAAAGAGAAAGTAGCATCTTGTGCTTTTGGAGGTCACTACAGCTTTCTTCTGCTGTTTCTTCTCTCCACTAGTGCTTGTTGTCCATAGAGGTCTTGCTCAACCGTGTTATCCCCAAGGTCTGATCAGACTTTCCAAAAATGGCTAGAGTAAGATTGCCTTCCTGTGACACCCTGCAGACCAATCCTGCTACTTGCTCACTCCAGGCTGTCAGGTGGATTCCCCATACCTTCTGAGAGAGCTTTGGGAGACTGTGGGGAGTGGGGAGGATGTGCCAGGGCCTCTGCGCCCCAGGGAGGGGAGGTGTGCCTGTGTAGCCCACATGGCTGGTGTGCATGGGTGCAGGCAATTACAGCTTTTTGGAACTGGTTACAGAAAGATGTTTAGACATTTATAGGTGTTCATTAACATTTTGCAAGTGTCTAGTGTTGCAGTTTATCTGTTGTATTGTTGATATTGATTCTGAATATATAGTTCTCTGCTTCCCAGTTAATTACATGTTGTTAATAAATCAATAAGCCCTTTTGATCCTGATTTCATTTAAGTCATGTGAGCTGAGCAGTTTTTTCCTGCAACAGTCACTTTCATCCTCATCACTGCATTTTTACGGAGTGATGGGATTCCAAATTGCTCAGTGCTTTTTCATGGTTCTGTTTACAGTTTTCTTCAGTAAGCATCCCCAAAACAGTAAGAGGACATTAAATTTTGGAAGATAAACTAGACTATTGATCTTTTAATGACAGAAACACTTGCACAGGATAGGAACAGTAGGTGTCTGCAAACAAATCGACTTTGTTCTCCATTTTGTCCTCAAGGGAGGGGATCTTTTTGTCAATTTTTCTCTCAGTATGATTACCTGGTAGTGGCTCTCGAGCACTGCAAATGTTACAACGTGTGGACTCAAGGGGACTGAATTTTCCTCCTGTGCTTCACAGGACTGTCCCAGTTTAGATTGATGCTGTAGGGTCCAGTTGAATGGGCGTCTTTCTCTCTCTCTCTCTCGCGCGCCCTGCCTGTCTCTCTCTCTCTCTCTCTCTCTCTCTCTCTCTCTCTCTCTGACTTTCTCTCTTTTCTGCCTGTGTCATCTCTGCTCTGGGAAAGTTTAATTCATCCCTTTACCCGATCTAATTTGCAAGTAAGAGGAGACCTTTTTCCTGTAGTGACCAGCTGCATCTTTCCTAAAGGAGTATGACACAGAGTAAATTAAAACGTAGAAATCATATACAGTCTATCACAGCAGTGTTTCAAGTGTTCTGTCTGAAATATATTTTCCTCAGGTTTATTTTTTTTTACCTTGGAGTGAAAAGCAAAAAAAAAAAATACCTCTTTTCTTATTTTTAAAGACATTTTAGAATGGACAAACTTGTTCATGAAAATGTCCTTCACCCCCCCACCCCACCCACCAGGCAAATTTTCAGAAGTTGAATTTGCTGTTTTTGCCTTAAGGTGAGTTTTTTCCAAGCTATTTTTAACTCTTCCAATCTAATTTTTGTATGGAATTGTTTCTATTGATGAGAGCAATATGGTTTTTATAGCTTCCAAAGTAACCAGACTTTCTCTACATTCTGAAACTGTTGATGTAAACTAAAATTATGGCCCCATTCAGTTCATGGAAGTAATTTTGTTTTAGAATTTACTTTATATCACAAAGTCTTTGCGGTGTTGTAGAAGGAGTGTTTATCTTCCACGAGCTGTGTTTTCATATGGATATGCTTTTCTATACTTGTATTCAAAGCAGTTATTTAGCGTGTCAGAATTAACCTAACATTTGGAATGGTGTGTTTAGGCATTTGCAGTAGTTATAACATTTGCAAAATACTTAAGATTCCGAAGTAATCATAGAATCATTTAAGTTGGAGAAGATCTTTAAGATCGAGTCCAACTGTAAACCTAACACTGCCAAGACCACCACTAAACCATGTCCCTGAGCACCACATCTACATGTTTTTTTAAATATCCCCAGGGGTGGTGACTCCACCACTTCCCTGGGCAGCCTGTTCCAGTGCTTGACAACTCTTTCAGGGAAGGAATTTTTCCCTAATATCCAATCTAAACCTCCCCTGACACAACCTGAGGCCATTTCCTCTGTCCTATTGCTAGTAACTTGGGAGGAGAGACCAACACCCACCTTGCTACAGCCTCCTTTCAGGTAGTTGTAGAGAGTGATAACATCTCCCCTCAGCCTCCTTTCTCCAGTTCCCTCAGCCACTCTTCAAAAGATTTCTGCTCTAGTCCCTTCAGCTTTGCCCTTCTTTGGACATGCTCTAGTCCTGATGACCACACTATTTCTGATACATTGGATTAACTTCCAATGAATCACAATAACTTTTCTAACCCTTTCATACCTGAGTTAAGGCATAACTATCACCAACTTAGAGTAATATATGGTTCTTTTTTTTATGCTTTCCTATTTTTAGTAAATGAAAATAAAGATTAAGACTTACTGAATTTTAATGGTGGTTGTTTTAAAGGCTTGAAAGTCACAGCTCTGGTCTGAAAAGAAATGGTGGGTCTCAGATTTATTACTGGCATGCCTTCTGATTTTTTGAGCCTTTAGGGCTTTGACTTTCTGAACTGCCTGTAACTCAGGGCTAAAAAGATTTTCATACTGAAACAGAGACTCCAACATGGCTACATGAGTCTGCACATGAGGAGGAAGGGAAATGCCAAGTTTTATGAGTCTTTCAATGAATACCTGAGTTGGCAGCATTCTATTCAGTGTAGATATCTGTGTCAGCCTATTTAGCCTGAGGGTCGAACGTACTATTTCAAAAAGGACACAGGACTTGCAAGCAATACCTCCTGGCCAACCAGCTGCCCTGCTATGCTCCCTGGGCTTGCTATGCTCCCTGGGCTTGATCTTCCTCCCATTCAAGTCACTGAGAAAATTCCCAATGACTTGAAGATATGTGAGATCAAACTCCTTATGTGCAGTTCTTTCTCATTCTTGTGCAGAATTGAGCTGGAACAGATGGGTGTATTGAGCCTTTTTGAAGTTTGAAAAGGTTTTTTGTTGTGGGGTTTGTTTGGGGTTGTTTTTTGTTTGTGTTTGTAGTTTTGTTTTTTTTTTTTTTAATTCCAGCAAGCATGGGTAAGCAGGAATTTTTAGATTCAAATACATCAAAAGGGATTAATTTCCCTTCTAAGAGTGGAATCCAAGAGATCTGCTCTGAATGCACAAAGAATTATCGCTTGTCATAGGAGGGGTAAAACTGTAGCATAGATCACAGTTTTGGAGTTAGAATATTTCATACTGTGTCCCCGGAGAAGCCATAGCATGCAGTCCATCTTGGTGTGATGGCACACAAATCTGTATGTCAGTTATGGCACATCATCAGTGGTGGCAGGAGAAATACATTACGGGAATTATTTTCTGTTCTACATTAGTCATAATTCAGTCTAATAGTAAGAAGAAAATGTTTTACTACGAGACGGTTTGCTCAGTACCTCTGTTGTCTAATCATGTGAGATGATGTAACCTGCATTTTTATACACATGTAGGAGATGGTGCAGCACTTGTGCACCACAAAAACCAGTACTTGCTAACAGTTTTTAATGTAGATTGCCTTGGAAGTTTACTGTCATCTCAATAAAACTGGCAAATATGTGCTGGATTCTGCTGCTCCTGCTTAGACTTGGCTGAACTTCCCTTTGTTGTTTCTGTTTGAAACTCTTATGAACTATACAAGGAATGAAGCTCACCTTTTGATAGGTGATAGAAGATCCGATTCTATAACAGCTTCTGTGATAAATGTTGGCATCCTTTACCTGTCCAGGTGAAGACTACAGTAATTTTATTCTTGTATTTCAACTAAATTTGCATTAGACAAGGTTTTGTGCCACAAAATTTCCTCCACATTCATCCATTTCCTGGCAATATTTATATGTATTTCTATATCTTGGAGCGTTTCTTTAAAATCTTTCTGTAACATTTATCTATTTTTTGGAGATAAAACAAGTAAAATTTCTTAATGCTTGGGTTAATTAAATCACTGGCTAATGGTTCTGCATGACAATGAAGGAAAAGTCCTTACCTTATAGCTGCTACTGCCTGCTGCTGTGGCTTGTATAGCCAAACAGTTTCTTGATACATTAAAAAAAACCTTCTGGGATGCAGTGAACTTTGCAATTGTAAATTGAAAAGGTTTTAGATTTGCTTAGAGAACTATTTATAAAATGTTCTATTCAAAAAGTATTTGGAGATGAAAACAGTGAAAGGCATCTGTCTTAAGATAACTTAAACTGGGCCAAATTCCTTCATTGCCTTATTTAGGACTTTTATTAGTGAAAGAAAGAATGTGTTCTTTGATCTACACGTAATATTCAGAAACAGTTCATTTATAGAAAGAGACTAGGTTCAGTTGACTTTCTATACTAGCTTGTGGGTTGTCATTACGTAACCCGAAGCTGCATTTCTTTCATCTGTAAATGAATAAAGGAGCTGAAAATAATTCAAAAAAAGGTTTAGGAATGTAGGTGACTGATAGTAGGTGACTAGGAAAAATATAAAGATAAAATTCACAAGATGTGTCCTTTGCACAGCATGCACTTTGGTTGTCTAGGCAGTTTGCTAGGGATGCACATTCAAGCTGGTGTACCTGACCATATCATGCTGCTATCTACACTTAAAGTCTTCCTGCATTGTCTAAGGAGGAGCACTGCCTAAGCCTACAGGACTTGTTTTAATTCCTGAGCTAAGCTGCTACTTGCTTTTGGCTGTGGAGATTTTAGTATGGGGGAGCTATAATCATGGTTAACAGGGTGACAGTTTTCCACTGGCAGTTTGACAATTCCCCATATCCCTACCTTTAGATATCTTTGCACAATTACTCCTCCCTTCTCCATACATTCTGCTTAGAAGTATTTTTATTATTTTTTTCAATCCTTCACTTTTCTCATATATTATTGCAGGCTGCCAATATCTAGCATGCTGCCAAATGAGCTAGCCACAAAGAAAAGCATATGGAAAGCCTTGTGAAAACAGAAGGAATAATCTCAAGACCACAGTTCTAACAACAGTACGAACAGTATGTACTGCTGTGAAGATTTTGTGAAGTAGCTGCTTTCCCTGGGGAGTGATCAGCCTTGGCTCTAATGCTAGGAATAAATGGAATTTTTTGAGCAGTGACCAGGGTCTTAGCATGCAGATATCCTGTTTTGCTATTTTGTTTAGCTGAACTCATCAAAATGCCTGCCTGCAGTTTACAGTTCAGAAAGCCTCTAGCATTACACATGGAAGGAATTAGAATAATTTTTAAGTTCTTTTAAAATTGCAGCCCTATCTACTTAGCAATGTGTTTCAGAAAATGTCCTTGGAAAATTCAGGTGATCTATCTTGCGACAGAACCCAGGTGAACATTGTAGATGCAGGATTTAGAAAACTTAGACTGGTCCAAAGTACTGATAACCGTATTCACAATTTCCCCACCTGAAAAAAAGTAATTTGGTGAAATAATAAATACCTTATTCATGGCAATTGCAGTTTTAGAAAGTCATGCATTCTGTAGGGTGTAGTAGGCTGTTTAAATCAAAGTAAATCTCTTTGGAACTCACTAAGTTTGACTACAGGTCTTTGTTTGTTTGTTTGTTTGTTTTTCTTCTTCTCTCTCTCTCTTCTTCAACTGCTGTGGTTATCTAGATGTACCCAGAAAGTGATGAGAATGTGATTCATTCCAGCTAGGTGTTAGCTGTATTTTATTGATTTTTATTTTTCTGTTTGTTTGTCAGTCTGTTTGGTTTTGTTTCACTTTTCAATTGGAACTAGGATGACTGGGATGTGACTTGTGTAATAGCTTCAAAAATGTCTTTGCAATGACTACACCAATATAAAGTATTGCTTATTGGTATTTCTACCTCAATTTTTTATTACAGTTTGATTAATAAGGATTTACAATATTATCTCCAACTATTAGGCTTGTTTGAAAATGTGTTTTGCAGGGCTACATTTACCTACTGTGGGTACTCTGTCTGCAAGGTCAGTTTACTGGAAACTGTCCAAGACTGAATGGTCATTGTTTTGCAAAGGTTCTATTAATATTTAAATTTTTTATTCTTCTTCTTATGTTGATAAAAATGTAGTAGAAAAAGCCCCAACTTGCAATGTTTTGTTACAATGGATGTAGAGTGAACTTGCGGTGTTGGAGTATGTAAGTCAGCAACTGGTGGTTGATCAACGATGATATTGTTGCCAAGTTTGTCTGGGTTTGCTCCACAGACTTGTAGGAAACGATGCCTACTAATTTTTCCATAAACAAAAAATTTTAGTTGGACAATCCAGTGGATAAGATTTTTTTCAAATCCAACTTTAGCTAGACCTTAATTAATGGCATGTTGGGACCTCTAACCATCTTTCCTATAGTTTGTGTAACACCTCTGTTTTTACTTTGGAATTTCAGAGTGAAAAGGACTTGTCTCTGAATTGACCAAATTAAAAATTATTTAGGATCCAATGCTTTAGCAAAGGTTCTATTAGGAATCAAGGCCAAATAAATCTACACTTTAGTGTTCCTTCAGCCATGATTTTAAATAAAAGGTAATGCACTCAATAGAAGTGGAAATCATGAGACTGCTCTGAAGCTTCATACTTGCAGAAACTCAATTAATGGGGGGGGAAATGGCGTGATGCCAAAAGGTAACAAAAGAAAATCTCTGATGTACCAGTCATGATGGGAACATCTGTCTTTTGACTGTTGGCGTAGGAGGCCATCAGCTCTTAGGGTCCTGGCTCCATAAGAAACCGCAGTCTGGCAGATGCCGTGCTCACTCTGGAGAGGCATGGGTCTTGTAGGAGGCAGTGTCATTCACATAGCTTTTAAGTGTAGCTGTGGTAAAGTGTCTTGCAGAGAGCTCTGTCTTTTCATTCTGTCTGACTTTCAATTGTGTCCTCCACTAGCCTGTAAATGTAACGTGTAGACCTGACTTAAGGTGGTCAGTGAGCTGGCAAGGGTGTAAGTGGTTTTTAGCAAAGATGGCATCAGACTTTTCTTGGAGGTGCACAGTGGAAGGACGCGTGGCAGAAGACACAAATTGGAATATGAGAAATTCCAGCTCAATATAAGAGAAAATATTTTTCACTGTGGAGGAGGTCAGACATCAGAGCAGGTACCAAAATTAGATTGAAAAGTCAGTCTTTGGAGATAATCAAAACCTGGCTGAACAAACCCCTGAACAACCTGTTATGAACAGACGTGCTTTGAGCTGGGACATTGGGCTAGGTGACTTCCAGAGAATCCTTCCAGGCTGAGTTAATTTGTGACTTCCTAACATGGTCAGGGTAAGACTTTGTAAGCTATAGCAGAGCGGGTAGAAAAGGTCCGTTAAAACTGAAGTGGTGTTCTTGACTGTAACTTGTCGTAGCAGTCAGCTCTTACTTAAATAGATCTTTCTGCTTTTCTGGGACTGACACCTTGCGATATACCAATTATAAACAAATCCTCCATCTAGTTTGTTATATTCAGTTTTTCCTTCTTTCAGAATCTAGCAAATATGAACAGTGATAATTCTGATTTTCATGAAATTTTCTTGGCAGCTCAAAAAAGAGACAGCTCTAGTTGGTGGCTTGCTGTTCAATGCATGTGAAGTTCAGACATTGGATGCAGTTGATAAAAATGAGTAAAACCCAATTACACAATAGAAATTGGGGAGGGCACGTTTGGCTGACAGTGAGAGTTCCACGGAGGTCAGCACTCTGACCTCTTCTGTTTCCAGCCAACATGAACTACCTACATGTGGCAAATAAACTAACTGAACTTGCTGATGCCACAAAACCAGAAATTGTGGTCGCTGATGAACAGCAGGTAAAATTAAAAATGGATTTAGATCTGCTATTTAAGTGGTCTCGAAGAGAGCAAATGAAATTGTATGTCTACAAGTGGAAAGTAATACGCATTTGGCTTCAAAATAAATCCATAAATACAAATTAATGGGACTGAACTGGAGCTGGAGAAAATTGAAAATTACTTTGAAGTAATAGCTCACATGCAGTGCTGTCAGGCCATGTGACAAGGTGGTGGTGTGCCTTAAAAGACATCACTTAAACTTCTTTAGTAGTTAAATAAGACACTCGAGAGTGAGTAGGCTTCAGCAGTACAGCGATGAGTGCAATGCCATGAACAACTTTTCCTTCCTTGCCTGCTGGAAAGACTCTATGTTACTGTTAGTCAATGGAGTGTTTGCAGGAACCTAAAGAATAAGGAAAAAAAAACCCACGTATATCTTATGGGGGAGAAAGGAAAACCTCATCAGGGAGTTAGGTTGAGGACAGTTTTCCCTTGAGTCACTGTTGGAGGCCCTCATGATGGTATGGAGCAAAGCTTGTCCTCCCCTGTAAAAAGGTACTAAACTGTGGAAACTGATTGCTTTAATTGGAGCCATCATCATTCTGCTCCTAGATAAACCATAGATTTCCAGAAACTCACTAGGAACAATCTTCTTCGCATCTCTGAAAATTATTCTGTTTCTTGGAGACCCAAATGCTGCAGCATACCTGCTTTTATGCACCTAACACCTTTTTTGTCTGCATTTTGTTGTACAGTATCAAAGCAAAGCAGAGCTCTTGAGATGAGTTCTGTTCTAAACAAGAAAAACCAACATATTTCTCAAGAGTTCTGCTCTTGCTGCACTCTGACAGCAACCTGTTTCCGTCAGTGAGGCATGGCACTGGCACTTCCTAATAGGTAGCTGTTGTTGAAGCCCCTGTTGATGGTCAATAGCAAGCTAAAAGCTTAGTGCTTCTGACATGCTTTAGAAGTGTTCCTGTATGTTGAGTTGTTTGGGGTTGGGTTTTTTTTGGTTTGGTGTTTTGGTTTTGTGGTTGGTTTTGGTTTTTTTTTTTGTTTTGTTTTGGGGGTGTTTTTTGAAGTAACGTGCTACAGATAATGCAATTCAGGCAACTTTCTTGGTTGCTCAGCACTATGCTTTGCTCTCTGGATACCACATCAATACAGTCACCTTTGCCATTGAATGAATTTTTCACATTAAGAGTAATTTAGGTTTTTGCCCCTTCTCCTTCAATTAGAAAGTTATACCAGAATATCATTGCTCTAGGAAGTAGAAAATGTCTTCAAGCAGTAATGTAATTCTGGTGGTTTAGTCTATTGTTAGAAATGCCTCAACCTAATCTATGAAGTTAAACATTTATTTTGTGTTTTCCTTTCTGTTTGTTTGTCAAGTTTTATTTACTTAACTGCTCATACAAATACAGAAGCTACAAACTGTCCCTTTTAAGCTCTGTGTTGTGACGTTAAATAAATGAGACTAAATGTCCTTTCCATTCTGTTTCTTTGCACCTTTCTGGTTTCTTCTGTGTACATGAGTGGTTGGGTGGCTGGAACTTCAGGCACTGTGCCAGGTGAGGTTCACCAGTGTATCATGCCGTATGACACTTCTGTTCCTGTCTCTGAGATAACCTTGAGATAGTTGACAAGATCTCATTTGTCTCTCTCATCACTGCAACAGATTGAACTCCACCGGAAAAATCTATGAAATGCTGTTTTGAGGGGTCCTCAACCTCAGTTTGTTCTGTCTGATGAGTGCCTGCTGTTTTGCTGAAGTTTGTGATCACATCATGACTTTACATATTTGATGTATGAAAATAAATTCTGCTCTAGTCCTTGCGATAATCTTGTCTGTGTGCAAAGTTCTCCCCATTCTGTTGATCATAACTTCCAGCTTCATCTCACAAAATGTTTTTATTTTGGCGTCCAGATAATGTGCTAGTAGAAATATTAAAAAAATACTATTTCTACATCTCTCTTCTTGATGATTGCCACCTCTTCCTAGCCTGGTATTTCTGTTCAGCATACAGGGTTTCTAAGCTCCCTGTTATTCTGGGGCTAATCTGTGGTATAGGCTTACCAGGACCACTATTCCATGAAGTCTGCAAGACCTAAGACAAAGTTGCTGACTGTCTTTTGCCATTGTATTGGAGAGAAGGATACAGGTAAAATTCAAATGCCCAGTGAGCTTTAAGAAAGGCAGGAATTGATATCCATCACAATCCCTAGTATCTGCTGTTATAATAAAAGCCAGTAGTACACTTTGTAAGCTGTCAGGCACTTTATCAAAGATTATATAGTGTTGAGGAAGTTAGTTGTAAGTTTTCAATATTGTTTTTTCTGTGCAAAGCTTCAGAAACGTATATTTCAGTTGGAGGTTTTAGCAGTAGAAACATTGCAAGCCATACATCATGTTCCTTACGCACCCAAATTCTTTTCATCTGAACAGTTCAGGTTCAGATTGTGTATGCAATCTTCATCTCTATCATGGTGAAGAGAACCAAATGTTTGTGTTGCTCATTAACGACTCAGACGTGACTGTTTTGAAATAACTCTTGCAGATCAAGGACACATATAGATTAAGTAATAGGTTCTTAAATTATGGTACTTCATTAGCCCTTCGGTAGGGCTGTCAGTAATTGCCAGTGGAAAGCATGAATGATTGGAGCTGTTGCTCTGAAGTCTCCCAGTTGAACCTCGGCTCCAGTCAGTGGCTCAGGATCTTCTGTTTAATATGCGTCAGACTAATACCTCAGATTTCTGAAGCCTTTGCAGAATATCCTTCCCAGCTCTTAATTGCTTGTTCTATTTTAACCTCCACAATGGAAAGGGTTTCATCCCTATTTCCTGAAAGTAGCTTAGGTTTCATCACTGCTTATATGATACTTTTAGCCTTTAATTGAATTTTAAATGCCAGTGGCTCCATCTGACCTGATCTCCTGTAGTGTGTTGCAATCTTTAAAGTGCAATCCAGTCTCACAGAAGTGAGGGAAAAGTCTTATTTAGAAACAAAGTGTCTTTTTTTCATATAGGAGAATGAAACTCAGAGGAGGTAATTAAACTCAGAGCAGAGCATCTCAGAGCAGTTAGTTGCCCTCCAGTCTTGGTCAAAAATGTTTCTCTATATGATGTTTATGTGCCTCTTCTGCTCCGTCTCCAGGTATTTCTTGTTAGATAGGCAAATCCAGAGGCTAACTAGCTTTCCATCTCCGTAGTGAGGAGTATGTCATCTAATCCAAGTTTGTGTGTGTAACTTGATAGGAACAATTCACCAGCTCTCTCTGATACATAATTCATAAACTTTAACTGTTCAGTAACATTTTATGAATATTTACTTTGGATATACATCATGTTTGTGCATCATAAGGGAATAATAGTAGGGAAGACCTACCTCTCCATATTTCCTTCCACTCCAGTCCCTGCTTTTCTGTGTTCATATGCAGTAGTGGACTGGGGAAACTCTCCCTTGGAAAAATGAGGAAGAGTTGCAGCAGGTAATGTGAAGTGAAATGTCATGTATCAAACCAGAAACATCTTGCTCCTTTAAAAAAAAATAAAAAACATATATCTACCTAGGAGATGTAAAATGGGTTGAAAAACCTAGTGTGCTAGTTGCCATTGAGGGATTAAAGGCTTTAGGATTTTTCCTGTTGAATTAGTATATGGCACAACCATATGATTATGTTAACAATCAAGCTAAAGTCCCTTTGATCTGAAACGGAGTCTGTATGCAATTATATTACATATGCCTTTCAGCTACTGCATCATCCATTGCTTCAGTAAGTGTATTTTGTTGATGTAGTGAACTGGACGAAGAGTGAGATGGATAATGCAGCCAGCTCCTACCTGTGCAGCCTCTATTGTACTGTGGCATAAGGAATAAGTGGATTTCCTGTTTATATTCTTCGAGATAGTTTGTGAGTTTGAAACTAACTGCTCGGACAGCAAAGTACGATCATGCACATAGAAGAGTATTAGCTTTTCCAGGAATCTAAGAGCTGGTCTTTTTTCATAAAAAGTACTCAGTTTGCCCTCTTTGTTTGCTGGCACTGTTGTATTTACTGGATCCATTAAGTATGAGGGGAAGCTCAGCTGGTGAGTTTGGTAATATAATAAAGGGAAATAGTGAGACTATCTCCATGCATCGCTTCTCTTTCTGAGACTGATCCACTGACCATGAGTTACAGTGATTGTTTCTATCTTCCAGGTAATTATGCTCTAAAGCACCAGTCATACGTAACTTGCTGTAGCTCTTTGTCTCTGGATTATTATTATTTTTTCTTACAGTGAAGTATGTCATGCCCAGAGATGTGGCATATACAATTTGGAAGCAAATTAATACTTAAAGAGCATGTTAGGGTTAATGTTCCTCTTGCATTATGAAGTGCTTTTTAATTCCCCTTGGAATAGCTGCAAATGCAGTTTGTACACAAATGCATTTGTTTTTGCTGTAGAGCCAGTGAGAGCAGTTTTACTCCAAATGTGCTTGGGCTACTGTTAAGGAATACCATTTGCAAAGAATACTTTGAAGTACTAATAAAAGAGATGAGAGATGATAGTTTAAAGTATTAGATTGCATGTGTCTGTATAGGTTTTAATTCAGATTCAGTGCAGGGTATAAATGTATTTCTCACTAACCTTAGGAGAACTGCATAAATTCCCCTTAAAATAGGCTGGTGGTGTAAGATGAAAGAGGTATGGTGTGCAGTATTTCCTTCTGGGAGAGGGCTCAGAACCTTTCCAGAAGAGTGGGATTTCTCAGGACCATATCCTGTGCCTGTACATAGCCAGGGGAAGCAAAACTTGTGCATCTGTATCTTAAGTACATAATATGCCCTAGTGTTTGGGTTTTTCTTTCAGCTTACTGAACTCTGAATTTCGAGATTCTAGACTGATATTTTTGGAGACAAAACCTGCCTTTTATCTACATGAAAGATCCAAAAAGAAATCAAGGTTTGTTCTACACTTAGTTTCTTACACTCTCTCTATGACCTAAACAGAGGCTCTGCAGGTGCAGAAGCTAGTCTCAGATCTGTGAGTTTCTTCCCCCTCTGCTACAAGACAATTGCTAATAAGCAATTGAAATAATTACGTGTGCAGATCATGAGGAATTTTGGAGGAGGGGGAACAACATGTAAGCTTATTTTATACTGGCTTTTAGTTTTAAGAGTTGAGTCACTTCAGTCCACTCAGTGGGAGATCTGGAGAGTTTTGAAATGTATCCATCTCACTGAATTCCTTCAGCCTGCAGCTGCTGGGAAGGTAGGATGTTGGCCTACCACACTGTAAATTCTTTTGTTTAGTTTTGATTTCTCACTTCCTTCCCCCCTACTCCCTGCAGCACACACCCTCACTGGATCTGATGTTGTGGTTCAGGTGTTAACTCGGTTTGTTTTTCTGTGTCATGCACAAACCGTGGAGAGCTTTGAGCTGCATATTCTTTTAGTGTCCATTGATAATGCGAGCTAATTTTACATTTGCAATAAAGCAGTAGATCAAGGCAAACTATGTGGGTTACAAGGGTATGTTTTTCATAAAATTGCTGTAATAAATTTGCATATCAGAGCTAACAAAAAAACTGCATTTCCTTCTTGTTGGAGTCCATGAAAGTTTTGTATTCTGTGAGGCATAGGCAATTTAACACTGGGTCTATGTAAGTATTGGCCCTTTTTACTTTTTTACTCCCCCCCGCCCTTCATTTATATCGCGCTATAAACCAGCGGCTATCTCAATGTCTAAGTGCTCTTGACACACTCTTTAAAATGTTAAATGTTGGCTGTTGTCTGCAAATGCTCTGTCCTTGCAAGCAATCACCTTGCTGCTTGTGTGTTTCAGAGTTTGTTATGTAAAGGAGGCACTTAGAGATGTGTGCGCAGGAGCCCCCTGCTTCAGTTCTCGGATTGTAGGGATAGGGGTCTGGTAGCTGTCGTTTGCTTCAGCAGCAGATGATGTGCGGTGGAACAGTAACAAGTAGGATGTACAGATCGTGCTTTTGGATTTTAATTTCTAGGCTATATTTCAGAATGCTTCTGATCAAGATGCTGTACTACTTCCTGATTATAAATGCTTTTGCAACTTGAGGCATCTGAAAGCATCACATTGCAACTGTAGCATAAATAAGCCCACGCATCTTAGAGTACTTTTGAGAACCTTCCTCTTTCTGTGATGATTTCTTTGATCTGACAGTAAGTTACAACTTCATTATGTGGTATTAAAGATTCTGGTGTTAAGTATGAAGAAAGATATTTTAAATTGATAGAATCTGATATCCTCATCACTTAAATATTTATAAATGCAAACAGTCTTTCTTGAGAGGAGGGAGGCTTTGATTCTCTGAATCCCTGGAAATCAATGGATGTTGCAAGTGCCAAGCATCTCTTGAGAGCAAGTGCAGTAAAAAGTTGAACTTGCAAGGTGTATTGCATTTACTTTTCTGATAGTGTAGGATGGAGTGCCTTCCCCCCTTTTTTTTAGCTCCATGTTCTTCCTTTTTAAAACACAACAAAACATTGTCTGGAATGTTAATTGCCCTGATTGGTGGCAGGTTGCTTTATAGAAACGTTAATTTGGAATTTCTCAAGTTTGTCCATAGTACAGGTCTTGTGAAAGCTCCAGGCTGCTGCCTTACTGACACAACCCAAGCCCTTGGTGGTCTGGCTTTCTGTTGCAGTAATAGTAGCGCAAGTACTACCTACTCATTGCATTCTTTGTTTCTCTCAGGTTTCCTGGTGTGTCGGTTCTGCTGAGGGTTTCAGTGTGAAAGTATGGCCACAGAAATATGGTTGAGACTATAGTAAACCTCTGGAGGTTTTCAAGAGAGCCTTTGCATTAAAATATATGACGTTTTAGTAGGCTCAGTTTTAGCCATGTTTGAACGGCAGAATTCTAAAACATCCAGTACGTACGATCACATTAAATGGAAAGCATGTTCCTGCACATGCCTGAAATACCTCCAAAGTACAATGTCAGCTGTTTGAAAGTATTTATTCAATTTGTAGGAAATGCTGCGAAATATTCTTCTGGAGATAGCTGTGTTGGTTTTATTTTACACTTTGTCTCTTTCCTCTTTCTGTTTTAGCTGCTGGATGTATTTAGAGCAGACAATTGCCTCATGGGAGTTCAGTGATTATTCCCACTGGGTTGTTTCTTAAACTCCTCGGTCCGAACCTGGTAGTCAGGAATTATTCCTGGTCATTTTGAGCTCTAGCAGATTAGATCCTGACTCTTCATTACTGCACACATTCATGCCTCTTCTACTCCTTATCTTCCCCCCACCAATCTTTTGGGTTTTTTTCTTTTTCTTTCCCCTATCTCACCCTTGGGAGGTTTGTGATTTACAGGACTCTTGCAACCTCACTTAGAAAAGAAATCTCTGGGCCTTCAGGACCTTTTTCAAACACGAAGAAGTGAAATTTAGGAATGCAAACCAAAAATAACTATAACCAGTTAAAGGGGAAATTGGGCTTTTAACAACTGAAATTGTCAGTACTAACATCTGGAATGGAAAAACTGGGAAATATCTTCAACTGTATTCTCTTGCTTCTCTTATCCCTTTTAAATAGTCATGTTGCTCTTGCCTGCCTACTCCACTCTTACATGAAAATCCACTCTATATACATACATATACACGTTTGTATTGTATTCTGTGTACATGTATTCATGTTACGTCAGAGCTTGGCAAAAGAACACAGGAAACAGAAGAAAATGAAGTATCACACCTGTTTCAAAAGGAGAAAATTTCCTGTGCAAAGTACGTTCCTGCTTTTGAGTGTGTGGGAATCAGGCATATGCATTGGCCGTCTCTATTTCTCCTGCCTTTAAGCAAATAAATAAAATAAGAAAAAAGAAGGGAAGAGAGGCAAAATGGTGAAGTTGGGCAAAGGTGAAAAAGATGATTTCGTTCATGGAAGATAGGAGTGTAAATTCTATGGTATCTTGTATGTTATCTAGAAATGTGGTTAGTTTGTAAAGGTGTTTTGGGTTTGGTGTGGGGTGGGGTGTTTTGTTTGTTTTTGGGTGTTTTTTTTCTCCTTTCTGAAACAGCCTTTTAGCTGATCTGAATAGGGGCTTTGGGTTTGGGGTTTTTTTGGCTGGTTTGGTGGGCTTTTTTGTTGTTTCTTTTTTGTGTGTGGTGTGGGGTTTTTTGGTGGTTTTTTTTGGTGTGTTTTTTTTTTTGTTTTGTTTTTTTGTTTTTACTCTGGCCATTTCTTAATTTTCTTCTAACACTTTGTTCCAGCCCTGCTTTATACAGCAATTTATATTAACAAATTTTACGTTCTTTGCCCAACTTCTGTGGGCAAATACATCCTGTTGAAGTGATGCTTAAACTATTCTGAATGAGGTAAAGAATTTGTCAAAGCTATAATGATTTCAAGAGCACTGACCCCCGTCCACCCCATACTCTCCAAAAGGCGAAGAGGCCTTGTGACAAGCAGTGATTTTTCCCTTATACATGTCAGATATAAGGGAAACAAAACTCAGCTTTAGAAGTTGTTTGCCTTTTTAAAAAATTTTTAGTTTTTTTAATACTCCAGAATTGTTAGAGGTTTCCTTTGTTTCAAGTCCAATATGTGATATCTTTTATTCCAAATGCAGCTGAGCATGGTATTTTATTCTGAATCTGGTCTGAGGAAGAATTTACTTTTCACAGCTCTAGCAGAGAAAATGATGAGGCATTCATTCAAGAAGCAGAATATAAAATAGATATACTTCAACTCAAGCCATTCCTTTTCAAGTCTAATGTCAAAATCGAAACAGGGCGTTCTCCTACAGCAAACCATGTTTTCTTTTGCAGTCATAAATACCAGTGCTTTGGAACCTTTTCAGTTCTCCAACTCCATAAAAATGATGAAAGGAGACAAGAGAAGAATTTTCCATTTAAACTGGTGCTGTATTGGTAAAACAAACATGAATTGTAATACTCCTGGGTTATCTTATCAGTAATGTTTCCACTTGACACATTACAAAGCACCGAAATCTTTTAACTATGTTCAGATAGATGTGAAAATGTTTTCAGATAAATATAAAGGCCAATGTCAAATGTCCTGTTACAGGTTGTAAATAATGATGAGTGAAAAACAATAGCTGTAATCACTTTTACATAAACTTTCCTTGTCAGCCAGTCTATTTGAGGTGGTACCATTGAGCAAGGGCTGACAGAGCAGCCCCGCAGATCAGGATGAGGCTGAGTGCAGAGCAGTCATGCTTAGTACCCTGCATCACCACATGTGGATGACTCTCTGCCTCTGTGAAATAACTAGAGTTTTCTCCCTAGCCTTTGATTGTTACAATCGGTTAATGTACTAACCCCGTCCTCCCTATAGTTAGAATATCTATCAAAAGATTGATTTGACTATTTGAGACTGGTAAAATCCAGTAGAAATGTTCTGGTAGAAAGAGAATTAGCCTTTTGAGTATGATACTACCTAGTGGAAGAGAGAGGCTTTTAGATGTGCTTCTAAAAGGGATTGTGCTTAGGGAATAGCAGTCTGGATAGGGAGATGCTGAACACCCATCTTTGTGTCACGTCTGGGAAGAAGTGAACATGTGAACAAAGCCATTCTGTTGCTTATGTCATCCTACTAGAAGCTCAACATAAAAGGATGTGAAGCACCCTATCCCTTGCATGATAGTATTGAATACGCTCTTAGAAAGAGAATCAGTATTCCAATTTTACTGAGGGGGAATTGATGAAGAAAAGGAAGCCTACAAATAAAGAGATTTGGCCCCAGATCATCCAGGAGCCTGTTGATAAAGCTGGCAGTGGACTCCATATCTTCAGTTACAGTGCACTGCTCTTAGAGCAAATACCAAGAAAAATTAGAACTGCTTACCAGAAAAAATACATTTGATGCAATTGATGCTACTAAAACTTCATGGAGTCTTCTTCATATCAATTATTTAAATAAATGCAAGATATGTAGTTTTAAAAAAAAGGGAATAGGAGTGGGTTTTGAGGAATATGGTAATCTCTCAAGGGAATATTGCGTTATTGGCAGTTCACATGAAAAGGAACCGGTCAGCCTAGATATTACGAATCCTTTGTAGGCCTGGACTAAACAGCCTGAATATCTGTCAAGAATATGGAGGGGGAAAAAAAAGATGGCAGTATTACCTGTCCCTAGTAGAGTTTTCTAAGCAAGGTAACCAGTACATGACATTAGTGATGTCATGTGAGTAGTATTTAGTAATTCTGGATTTGGTTTGCTCTCCAAAAATTATAAACTTGAATAAAAAGTAGGGTGAAGGTAGGGCAAAATAATGTCTGCTTTAGTCTTTATGTAGTATTATGAATAGACTTATCTGGCTCTAATTTTAGAATTTAATCCATTACACCAATTTTTAGTTCAGTAGTCTAATTCTTTCTCTGCAACATGAAGGCAATTTTTCAAAGTTAAGATCAATCCAGAGCCCAACTGAGAAGATGAGGAGTTAACTTTGTGTAAAATTTCACTTCAGAATCTTTAAGAATGTTTTCCATCAAAATAAATAACACTGTTTTACAGTTACACAATTAGCTCTTTAGTTGTAAAATCATCCTTTCGTTAAGGGGTATCTGCAGAAATTATTGAAGAGGATTTTTATTTTAAGATGCTCCAGTTGTTTAACTTATTTGCCTTGTTTTAGGCCCTCCAAAGCCATAGAAGTGAAAACAAAAGCTTGGGGATAGTGAATTTTTCTTCTTCCTCTAATATTATTTTGATTCTTTAGATACAATCTCAGTGTCTGTCCAAAGCTTTCTGGGCAGTGAATGTGCTAAAAAAATTTTTTTTAATCTATATCCATTTTACCCCGCTCTCAATTGATTTCTGAAAAATCAGCATAATTAAAACAGCTGGGAGGGCATGTATTTAATTATGGGCTGGTGACCTAATATCACCTGCTGTGCTTTGTTCTGTACTGGGATTATAGGAAGTTGCTGTTTAATTAGGCTGCTGGTTAAACAGTGTACCATAAATTAAGCTAATTGATTTCAGCAATGGTTTAAATCTCATGGAGTTTGAGGTTTTGCAAACTTTGCAGGCTGTTTTCAGGTCTAAGAATTCATTAGAGTAGACTTTAAACTTGTGTTGGGTTTTTCTGTTGTGGATTTTTTTTTTTTTTCCAGTTACTCTTCCTTGGAATTAAAGAAGCAGTGTGATGATGGATTAATATACAGAAAGTAAGGATGACATGCATGAGTAACCTTCTCTACATAAGAGAGAAACTGTGGCTCATATCTGTTGCTGCTGCTCGAAATGGATCGTAGACAGGTTGCTGGGAACTCTGTTTCCAGACTGCAAATCTATGGGCTGGTGTTACTTCTACTCCCAGCATACAGTGCTTACCCTGCTGGGATGGTGGTGTGCTCTGGTGATCCTGTCATATCCTGCGAGTACTAGGGATTTCTTATGAAAAGCAGCTTGATTTAAGTAGTGCTGCCCAACTGAGGGTGAAGTTCACTCTAATTTTTTCCACCACTTATTTATGAAATGGATTTTTTTTTTAAATCAATGGGTTTTTTTCTCTGTTACTAATTTTTTGGTATGTACTGTGCTCCTGTGACAGTAACTAAGCTATTTTACAACTGGGGGTAATCTAAGGTGTGGTTACCAGGCCGCCTCAGTGTGAGAACACTTTGGGGAAAAGCTCAATTTCAGGCTTATATTTGAATCAGAAGATAGGCTCCGTTTCTTGGTTTACTCCATGACAGGAAGAAAACTTTCATTTCCAGCTGTGTTTTTCATTTTATAGTCATGCAAAAATGTAAAAATCATAGAAGTCATGATATGAGAGTTGTTGGAGTTAGGTAGCCTGCTCTTTGAGGGAGAGAGGAAGAGAGAGGTGGGTTTGGTTCTTGAGGTTTTTTTGAGTGCAGGGGTTCTTTTTTGTTGGGTTTTTTTTTTTTGTTGTTGTTTTGGGGTTTTTTTGTGTGTAACTCCTCAAAGACTGCTAAGGAAGTGTTGCTTTCCTGAGGAAACAGGCTAGGATTGCTGCCAGCTGTTGGGGTTGTTCAAAAGCAGTACTCCTACATGTCTGTCTTGTGGGAGAGTTACACTCTCTTGTACATTTTTTTACCTGGTGTTAAGAGCAGCAAGGCAACTGCCGAAGGACAGATTTCCCTGTGTGAGAAGTGAGGCTGGAAAGTCTGGGACTTGCTGGACTTGCTGCACATGTGCTGATCTGCTTTTGCACTCCAGCAGTGCTGGGGAATGCCCAGGGCACAAACACTGCAGGGTTGCCCCTGGCAGCAGGCAGGTTCCAGAGTCATGATGCCAAAACTGCATCACCAGTAAGCTAATGTCTTGCTACAAGATAAAACTATTTGACTTTGGATTGTTTGTAACTGGTCTGTTATTTTTTTGTTTAAATTCATTTTTTCATGTATTCTATTCTTGCAAAAAATTTAGGTAAGTAAAATGATGTTTGGGTATGAAACCATGTACTTCTGCTTGTATTTTTTTGAAATACATATTTTTGCCTGTATCATCTCTCATTTAGCTTGCAAAAGTCAGATATTAAACAGGGCATATCATATCATTGGAATAGAAGGAATGTAATTCAGTGGTGCTCAAGAAGGTAGCTTAAAATAATAGATATAAAAAAATATAAAGAAAAAATATTCCAGCAAGGTTGTTCAGGTATTAAAGTGTAAATACTGCTGTGGGAAACTCATTAATGGAGCAATGCTTCAGAATGCTGAAGGTTTCCTAGCCATGTTGTATTGTTGGTGAGAGGAGGAGGAGAGAGTAGGTAACCCAAGGCAAACCATGATAGTCACCATGTTTGGCCATGTGCCTCAGAAGTGAACTTGTGGCCACATTTCCAAGTGCTGTTGTACATGTTCTGTGCTGTCAAAGGATTTAGTTTGAATCCAGTCACCTATTTGCTTTTCTAAATAAAAATATGACTGGCATCAAATCCTTGTTTTGTTTGATAGGAGCTGATGAAAATGCATCAATCTGAAAAAGCACCTTCCATTTCATCATTGTAGGAAGAGTCAAAGGAATGTGTAAAGCAAATTATTTCTGTGTAAATATTAATGAAACAAAAGCATTGGGAAGCTTTTCAACACTGAAGAACTTTAAGGAAACTTTTTTCTTTTTAAGGCAGTAACAGTAGAAACTACTCATAAGCATCAAAAACGTTGATGCACATTTCTACATTTCATTTTCTTCTGGAGTCCACACAGAATAACTACCTGTTATCACTGAAAACCAAATCAAAACTGAACTAAAGTTGAGCCAGAGTTACCTGCTTGGTAGGTAATTGTTGTCACAGCTAAACAGACTAAAGACATCCCAGGGCAAGAAAAGTCCAGATCGTTTCTGAGACCCATGATTGGGTCAGTAAGGAGTCTCTGACCTTTAAGCAGCAGCAGCAAAATAATTTAGAAGTTGTAGCAGTGAATGTTTTCTTGTTTAAAGAAAACAAAGGAAAACTAAAAGCATGGAAAAAATGCTCTATAAATGTTTTGTTGGAGATGGAGAATCATAACAACATGTTTCCTAATTCTGAATTCTTCTAAAATAAATTAAAATAAATTTTTTAAGTTGTTATAGTAATACACTCTGTAAGTGTACATGATATATATTTCTTTACCCTGTTGCTTTTGGGGACATAATAAATAACCAGATTAATACCAAGCCACAACTGTAAACCTCATCTTTCAGTGCACCCACCTCCAGCTAAATGTAATCTTCTTATCACTCTGGATAGCTACAGAATGTTAAATGGGAATTGGTCTTCAAGGATGCATTTGCCATCAGCTTTTAACTGGAAGGGTTCTTAAATCTGAAAAAGTGGGCAATTTGCAAATTGATTTGGATGAACCAGCTCTAAGTTAATAGTTAGGAAATATTTATTTAATATTTTGAGCACTTTAGCGTCACATGCAATTTCATTCATTTCCTGTTCTATCTTGTGGTGTTCCAGTTGCCTGCTTCACCAGTTCAACCGCTACTGAAGTGTTCAAAAGACGGGTTTCACATGGAGCTGGGGTGTAGTATTTCTTGCTATATTAATTTCAGATTGTATTCTGTGGCTCTTTAATATTTTAGATATTTATTTTACTTTTTTATACTATATTGGAAAATAGTTTTTTCCCCTTCTGTGGTACAATCACAGATACATTCAAGATTATGCTTTAAAACATAGCTACCTTCCAGACAGAAGTACTCCTTCTTGTCACAGAATATAGGCTTGTTTAGTAATTAAAAAGGTAATGTTAAGAAGTTTAAGAAATGCATAGTGTGAGAGGCAATAGAACTGTGTTTTCTATTAGCGTGCTTCTGCTAAGAAGGTTAATTTTCAAAATATGCATTTCTGCTTTCATAGAAAATATTTTAAACTTTATTATCACTTATTCAGTGAAACCTTTTAGTTTTGTGTTGTTTAAGATCTGTATAAGCTTACCAAATTGTGTGAAGCATTAACATTACGTAAAAATAATTTTTTATTTTAGATTTGAGGAAGCTAAGTAACCAGAAAAGTGGTAGAGGAATTAAAAGTTTAATTCTTATAATTTTTAAACATCTTCAAATTCTGAAAAAGTTAATTATGTAGATGGCTAAATATATATTTAGATGATTAACCTGAAGATGTAGTTGGGTGGGGGGGGGGAACCTACCAAAAACCTATGTTCAAAATCAATGGAAAACTATATAATACAATGAAGAACAGGCTTCGCACCTGAATTCAAAACCTATGTGGAAACTGCAAGACTGGTCTTTCTGCCTCTGTACATACTTTCTCTCCCTGCCTTGACAACAAATGTTGGGACTCTAAAATGCTTCTGGATAGTTGAACATATACATTATAGAAGGGGTTTTCTTGCTGTTTCAGTGAAAAAATATTTCTCATGAACTTTTTTCCCCCTCCAATATCTTGAAGTGCTTTGGATAGTTTGATCTCATTATTAAGTGCTGCTGATTTATTTTCCTTAGGAATATGAAATAGCATTAGCAACAGGCGTTTTGTCACTTTCTATGCCTCTTTTGATGATCTTTTACCAATGAGATTTCTGCTTCAATATTTTGCTGACCCATTTCTTCTGAAAACGTTGTTGGACAACCTTACTTATCTTTATACAGATGATATTTTTCTGTGATGCATATTATAAGCAGGATTCATTAAAGTACTCCTATAAAGGGTGAATTTTAGTAGTCTTTTCTCATAATAGTTGTTTTGCTTCTCTTGCTAATGAGACACAAAAGAACTTGTATTCATCATGAGGAAGAAGATTTTGTCTGTATATTGGGACGAATGTAATGTATGCAACGTAGTGCAAATCACCTATAGGTGAGGCCTCTAGGGTTGATTAAAAGTGTTTGGGTTTGGTTTTTGTTTTGTGGTTGTGTTGAGTGGTGGTTTGTTTTTTTTTTGGGAGGGGGGTTTGGTTGGGTTTTTTGTGTGTTTGGGTTTTTTTTAACTTGGGAAAGGAACATCTAGTAAGCAAGGGTATCTGTAGCAGCTGCCCACTGATCACCATTGTGGGTGCTCATAGACTACCTCTAAATGGACGTGAGCAGAGATTTCTGTTTTCACTCTGCTCTGACAGGGTGTACTTTCTAGTACAGACCAAGCCCCCCAGTGTGTGGCTCACCTGTCCAGACTTGGGGAAGAATGTTAGATACTGCATACAGATAGTGTCCAAGTCATTTGTTTGCACATATTTTTCATTCTTCATTATGTGTTTTCCACAAAATCTCTTGAAGGCTTCTTTTTGTAATAATTTACTTAGGGTATTTTTTTCTTATTTGTATGGAAGTTGTTTGGTGCCAAATATCTGACAGATTCTCTAGTGGACTTTCCGTCTCATGTCTTTTTTTAGTTTTTAAATAACTACATTTGTCTTCATTATCAGTATAATAAAGCACTTCAATAACTCCACTTTATAGTTTCAAAGTGAGCACAAAGTTTCACAAGAGCACAGCATTGCCTCTTACCTCTCAGCAGGTGACCACCTACTTTCACCACTCTTTCCTAATTTTCATACATTCACACAAAGACTAAACTTTTTGAACAGCAGAACTTATAGAGCTTGGTTTGCTGTGGCTCTCCCCTGCATGTATTCTGTAGTACCTAGTAATGAGGCTGAGCTTACTGCTATGGCTTTCTTTTCTGTAAGCACTTATTTTAGCCTTTCCTCTAGTTGCAGCCTGTTTTTACAAATCTTATTTAAATATCTTTGAAATATTTGCAATGTCTTTTGCCAAGTTTAGTTTAAAATGCACAAGGACTTCCAAAATCTTATAAGAGAAAGGGATGAATACCAAAAGGTATGGTGATTGTATAAACCTCTTCTACACTGTAAAAAAAGCCTGGGGAAAAAGTACTTTTGTTACTTTTTATGTTGCTCAGCTTCGGTTACCTGCCCAGATGGATTGAAGACTTCTTTTTTCTGCTCTTTAGAAGTAGGAGACAATTGCATGCTTGTCATCAAAGTTTGTAATTGTTTCTAGTTGTCTTTGGATAAAATGTGACAATGTTGTAATTGGTTTGTCATCTTTTGAGGTAAATCCACCAGTATCTGAGTGTTTCAGATGTTTGGGCAGGCCATAACTGAAAGGATGGTGAACCCTTCAAACACTGTCTTCATTTGCCATTTTACTGCTGTTATGGTTCAGCAAGATTGGAAAACCTGCAGACACACTGTCCTGTAATACAGTACGCTGGTACATAACACAAACAAAACCCAAACAAAACAAAAAAACCAACAACAACCAAAACCAAAATAGGTGGACTCTGGTTTCTGCCCAGACAGAGCTAACAAAAGCCTCTTTGCTTCATATGTTCAAGCACAATTTGTCTTGCTTACTCTTTGTCAAACTGCAAATGAATGTCTGGGTAAAATTCCTTTTTTGTCAGTAGTCCAAAGATGGACTAATCTTAAATGGGCATTTTGGATAATAAAATATATGTTGAAGTAGCTTTGCTTGATACTTGGTACAGATTATAGCAAGATACATAGTACTGAATAAAAAAATATTTAAATGCATTTCGGTATTTGAATTTTGGATGCATCTGTGATCAAACATGTTTTTTTGGAATAAAACAAAAAAATTGATATTCTAGATGATAGAACTTCTTTCCTTCCAAAATGATCTGCTTTAGGTTTCTTGGCTTGATCCTTTGTTAGATATGACGAGAGAAAGGGAAGAATACGTTGAGCTGTAGAAACTTCACAAAAGCATATCAAACCTGTGTTTTGTTGGAAAGAAGAGTGTAGAGATATGTTTCTGGCAGAATGATAAACTAGAACATGGTGTTTTGGCTTAGCAAAGGTACTGTTTCCTTTATCTCTGAGCATCTTGTCTTGTTTCCTCTCAGTTACTGTATTCCTTGAGCAAATAACTCATTTCTTCCATCCCCCTGCAAGTGGCCCTTTGGAATATGGTTGAATTGCTCCTGTATTCCAAAGAACAAGCTGGGTTTTGTCACTTGTACCATAAACACTACATGCTTCCTTCAGCCCTATTTTTCTTTCTAGGCTTATTGCTATTTACAAGCAGCCATCTGAACAGCTGTCACTTAAAGCAAATGAAGCAACGGAGGACTTATTTGCTAGGGACACATAAAGAAGAAACAGTCATAACTTATGTGTGTCTAATATACTGCATACACTCTACTGCTTTATGCTATAGGTTAATTGGGGTTATGGTGGTAAAATTATTAATAGTTGAGATTTGAAAGGTCTGGGTAAGAAGCTTATCCTAACTAAAGGAGTATTCCTTTTGACTAAAAGTTAACAGCCTGATTGTTTCCATCTTCCTATTTCTGCACTAAAGTAATACTAGGTGTGCCGCTCCCATAGGCTCCACCAAGAGCCATCTCTTTATATTGTCACCTTACTGTTTGATTACTTCTTAGAAATGTGGCAGTTGGCAAGCTACTTAAGATGTCCATCCTTCCCAGAGATGGATACCTGGCTTTTAACATTGAAAAGATTTGTTTTCCTCACCTCTTTTTTCTTCTTAAACAGTATATTGGCTGGGTCTCTGCAATCACTTGGAGGAGAACAGGGGAGCAGAGGGGAAAATACTGTCCAAATGTTCTCTCACTATGATCAAAGCTAATAAAGATTCTGTCTGACCTGTCCTAAATCATCCTTTCATTACTCTGCACTTGTCCCCAGATTCTCCAACAGGGGAAGAAAGTAATTTGAAAAAATAATTTCAAAATAGTTGACTTTTTGATCACATGATAGACTTTGGTCAGACCAAAACTTAAATGCCCAACAAAATATTTTTAATTTTGTCTGAGAAATTATAATAAATGGAAAAACAAATGTGGGTACAATACACATTTCTAAAAAGTACTTTTGCTAATTATGTCTAATTACTCAGACTTAAAGCATGTTAGCTGCAGATAATTACATCCACCTTGTCATTTCAACTACTTCCAATTTTTATTCAAACTTACGAGGTTTTTTGGTAACGCTTCAAGGTTTTGCCAGTCCTAATTTGCTTGCTTGTTCATAATTCTTGTACTTGATTTCCCCACCCTTTAAGGCTCAATTCACAGTATAGTTCAGGTTGGAAAGGCCATCTGGAGATCATCTAATCTAACCCTTTTCCTCAAGCAGGGTCAGAGAGAGCAGGTTGTCCAGGACTGTATTCAGTCAGGCTTTGAATATTTCCACAGATGGAGACTCTGCAACCTCTTTGGGCAACTTGTTCTAGTGCATAACAACCCTCACAATAAATGTTTTTTGTATGTTTTGATGAAAATTCCCATGTTTCATTTTGTGCCATTGACTCATACTGTCATTGGGCTCCACTGAGAGAGAGTCTGGCTCCTTCCTCTTCATTCCTTCCCATCAAGTGTTTGCTTACAAGATCTCCCCTGAGCCTTCTCTTCTCTAGGCTGAACATCCCTAGGCTGAAGATCCCAGTTCTCTCAACCTTTCATCATACAAGAGATGCATCAGGCCCTGTGCTGGACACAGAACTTTCTTGTGTTGGGGAGCCCAGCGCTCCAGTTGTGGCTGAGCAGAGGGGAAGGATTACCTACGTCAACTTGCTGGCAGTGCTCTGCCTCATACAGCCCAGGAGGCTGTTGGCTGCTTTTGCTGTGAGGGCACATTGCTGGTTCATGGCCAACTTAATGTCCACCAGGACCCCGAGCCCTCCTCTGCAGAGCTGTTTTTCCAGCTGGTGAGGTCACAGCATGTACTGGTGCCTGGGGTGTTATTCTCCACAAGATGCCAGGCTTTACGTTTCTGTTTGAACTTCATGAGACTCCTCTCAGCTGAATTCTTCAGCCTGGTGAGGTGCCTCTGAATGGCGACACAACCCTCTGGTGTATCAGCAACTCCACCCAATTTTGTGTCATCTCTTTACTGGCTGAGGGTGCAGTCTATCCCAGTGTCCAAGTTGTATATCAAGATGTTAAAGAGTAGTTGCCCCACTATGAACCCCTTGGCTAGGCTACTAGTGACTGGCCTGTAGCTGATGCCACTGAGCACAGCTGTCCTGGGGCCATTCAGCCAGTTTTCAATCCATGTCACTGTGCACTTAATGTAAATCTAACATGTACTTTGTCAGCTTGTCTATATTGGAGACAGTGTCAAAAGTTTTACTGAAGCCTGAGATAAACCACATCCACTGTTCCCACCTCATCCACCAAGCTAGTCACCTCGCTGTAGAAGGCTATCAGGTTGGTCAAGCATGATTTCCCATTCACATCTATGCTGACTACTCCAAATCACCTTCTTGTCCTTTCTGTGTTTGGGCAGGGTTTCCAGGACTAGTTGCTCCATCGTTCATTCTAATGTTCATTCTATAAGTGCTTTTTCCTCTCAGAGGGCTAAAAAAAAAGGGTACTAAAACGACTAGCTCAGATGAGTAAGCTGCAATGTAAGCATCTGTAAATGAGGTGAGATTGCTCTCATCTCATTTTTGAAGTCTGGCATAGGCAGAGTATAGAAATAAAATTCTGGCAGTATTTTAAAACCTGAATAGACACAGGCTGATCTATTTTCAGAGTAACTGAAGTAACAGATTATTTTCAGATACCTTAAATACGTTTTGTATTAAACAATTGTTTAATTTAACGATTTAACAAAAACCAATTTGTTGCTCCAAAGAGGAACTGGGTGAGCACAGCAGTATCCCAGTTAGTTGGGTGGGTTTATTTTTTATTATTTATTTTATTTTTTATTTTTGAGGATGCATTCAGATCCCTAGCCCTCTGAAAGTTAAACTGAGGGACCAGGGCTGGGGAGGAACCAAGGCTGGGAATTGCAGGGAGGGGTTATAAAGTTAGTGTAGGAGAGAGGACTGTCCAGGAACAGTCCCATTTGGGTAGGTAAAGGAAGCAGGTCATTCTTCAGCACGATGGTAGTGTGTGCTGGGTAGGGCAGTTCTAGCCTGTGTCTGTGGTGTTCTGCACTTTCTGTAGTCTCTCTTCTGTGTCTTATACCATAGCTTTCTCAGGTCTTGATGCCTCCGTAGCTCTTTGTGATCACCAGGCACCTTGATAGCCCTCCAGAGGGTTTCAAATGCATTGCTTCATCAGCATAGCACCTGTTAGGCCCTTCTTATCTTGCAGTTGTAGCTTAAAGCATGGACGTATCTGGCAAGTGTTGCATTGTAGGTGTCTCTTGTGGTGGCAAGCCCGGTGGTGCCCGCAGCTCTGCTCTTGAGAGTTCTGTTTCCACAGTCGTCTTCAGGGGTTTCAACCCTGTGTCCTTCATGGTCTTAGGCGTTAAAGCCTGGCTTCTCATGTATCCATCTTTCTGTTTTTGATGGTGGTTTTCTCTCATGGGCCACGGCAGTCATCTCTCTTTCCTGGGGACACTGTAGAGCATTTGCGCTGTTGTGGCCCTGTAGGACTTTTGTGCCAGAGGCATCTTCCCTATGGGAGTCATTGCTGCTCACTGTCTTCTCGTGTCTCACGGTCATGTTGTTTGTGGTGTCTGTGTGGTCTCTGTCGGTGTGTCAGAGTCGGAGCTGCCTTGCCCAGGAGCATCGCAATGTTAAAGAGAGGGGTAGCATAGCTTTATGGAGATATGCTTATATGTTGATCTGGCCAGATTCTTTAGGCAAAGACTGTATTGTCCATCTGTGGGCAAGTAGCTGTAGAGGGCTGCCACAGGTACTTGCGTTGTGTTTTGTGGCTGCTAGAGGTTGGAGTCTAGCCTTTTGGGAGTGGCAGTCTGCATAGTAGTTGAGTGGATTGAATCCTGAATTTGCCTTAACTTGTATATGTAAGGCTCAATATCTGGGGTTTGATTTTTTTTTTTTTTTCCAGCTGTAGTTAGAAGGCATATGCAAAACTAAGAGACACCTTTGGTCTTATCAAGCTATTGGCCAGCATCCATGTGACTAGCTTTACATAGTTTGATTAGTGTGGCCTGTTTGGGTGGAGGTTGTCTGGGAGGGGTTGGGTTTTTCTGGTTTGGTTTTTTTTTTTTTTGATCACCAGCAGGTACTGGCAAGCAGGGTGTAGAGTCCCTTTTGTTGTGTTTTGTGGGTGCCCCAGGGTGATTTGGATCCCCAGAGAAAGTCGTCAAGTGGGTCCTGACAGAGCATACAAATCAAAAGGAAAAAGGAGCAGGACCAGCGCATGTAGCGCTTGCTGTTAAGAAGGCTGAAACTTTGGAATCGTATGCAGCGGCAACATTGTTCTGAGGTGCGTGATGAGGCAGTTCCAGGGCTGGCTCTAGAACTGTGCTGCGTGCCATCGTGGCAGGTGGGTGGTGAAACCGTTGTGTTTTGAGTGAGTGGTTGTTGAAGGAATGGTAGTTTCTGAATGTGCCTGACTTTTTATATGTGAAGTATTTTATGGCAGGCTGTATTTTTAATGTTAGGAATAATTTAAAAAAACAAACAAACAAAAAAAAAAACCTCCAGAAAAAACCCAATAAAAAAACCAACCCACCAGGGGGATATTCCCCCCAACCCCACCCCCGCTGGGTATTTTTTTCCCTGGTCTTGACCGCTCTGTGAGGTGATGTTCATCACTGATGTGTGGGCAGAGGTTGGCCTCGGGTGGGGTTTCTTGCAGGGAGGGTGATTTTTGAGGTCCCCGGGAATGCTGTAACCAGGGAGCGCTGCAGACACAGGGTGACACCCTGTTGTGGCAGGCTGGTGGCAGAATGGATCGGCTGGGAGTGAGGGGTAATTTGCGTGGCAGCTGAATGAGTGGTGTGTTTTGAACGTACCTAACCTTGTATGATTGTGTGGTGCTTTATTTTTTTTGTTTCTTTACAGGTTGTGTGTGGAGTTGAGATTATTTTTTTCCCTTTCAGATATTTAGAAAAAAAAGTTATAATAAAAAAGAACCCCAGCCAGGGGATTTCTTCCCCTCTCCCCCAGTTGGATTTTATTTTTTTTCCCCCCGGTCCCAGCAGCTCCGTGAGTCGACGTTCATTGTAAGTGTTTGGGTGGAGATCAGGCTCGGGCTCGTGTTTTTGCAGGCAGGGTAATTTTTGAGGTGGTTTTAATTAAATGTATTAAATTAATACATTTAATTTAATTAAATCTAATATAAGAGATGATATTAATTTATCTGTATNTGAAATAAAATGTTTTGTACTAAACAATGCAAAGTTTGCAATGAAGATAATGTGTGAACTGTATTATTGGAAAGTTAGTAAGTCAAAAAACAGCGCCAAGAAATGTTGGATTTGTGGAACAATCTTGGAGGCGTCTCCCTAGGGTGGGGAAAGTTGAGTTCTGGTTTTGGCCCTTTGCTGCCTTAGAGTGATGAATATTTGGAAAGGTGTTTATCCTAGTGGAAGATGTATGTTAATTAGCAATAAGAGGAGCAAATTAAATTATTTGAAAAAGAAAGTAGAAGTTCAGAAGTGATTCAATAGAAAGTCAGTGTAAGTTGTCTCTATTGTGTATGGTAAAAAACAAAAACCACAGGATTTCTTTTTTCATCTCACCAGCTAGACCGGTGCATAGTGTCACTGGATATTACCTTGTCCTTTCAAATTCACTATGCAAAGCTTTCAGCTTTGTAGCTAATTTGAATACTTATAATCATATGCCTTCATGGGTGAAACATATTAGCTGGAACAGTAAAACAAGTACACCTATAAGGTTGAGGGCATGAACGCCAGTCAGTTAGTAGCTCTCTAATTACCAGGACTTCTACTGAGATAAATAACCTTGTGCTTCTGTAAGTTTATTCCGTCCTTCGTGAAGACAATAAAGGTGGTCAAATTACAATGCCCTTAATTCCCATAACTAAGAGCTGGAGTACCAGAAGATTACTTACTTGCCCAAAAGTTATTCAGATGAAAGTGGTGGAGGCATAGAAAGAGTTGCTTTCAAATGCAAATCCAGCCTTTGGACAGTTTTACATTTTGGTCTATCTTTAGGGTAAGACACTCAGAAGATCTCAATGTTCCAGGAAGTGTCCTGGCTGATCAATCCTCTGTCCTTCTCAAAAAAATCAAAACAAAACAAAAAATGTCTTGTTCAGAAAGGATGTGCAAAACCACATCTGTCAGTCCATCAAGCATCTGTTAAGAGTGTGTGACAAGCCCAAGTTCAGAGGCAACATATAAATGTAACCTTTAACTTAGTTAACTAAGGTAAGGTACAAAGCAAAAGTACAAATGGTTTTGAAAAAAAATCTGTTCATACTTAAGAAAAAGATTTCAGGTTGTACTTACAAAGGTTCTATATGTATTCACATATGGCAGCAGAAATTCTCTACATCCTGAGAAGTCTGTGAGCCTGCAAGTTCAAACAACCACAACTTCTGTGACTATTTCAGCCTGAATGGAGCAACTTCACTATCGAATTCAAAACTTTGAATCAGCTTGACTGTAGATTAAAAGCAGTTTACTGAGCCCTATTTATTCTATTAGTGTGTGTGCTGTTTCTCAACTAATGAAGTGAGATAGAAAGAGTTATTTTCTATTTAAGGGAAGGTGGTTACTTATAAATTGATGTTGATCATAGATTAGCTCAGATTAGGATCCAAACAAGGAAGTAGTCATCTCTTCAAAGCATGTTTTAGCCTACAGTATTCACTCCTGCAAGAGGTCACACAGAGACAAGTGCCTCCATTTTTAGAAAGGGCTGATAATATTATGATCACTGATTTGTTTCTTGTTAGGTGAGATAAAATCAGATCTTATGCTTTGGGATAAACTGAGTTTCAGACTCAATCCTGATAAGCATAGACAGTTTACTGTGAGGCTTTGTGGGAGTAACTGTGGGATGTTCACAGGTACAATGTTTTTCTCTAGTTTTGGTGCTTGTATTTGTTATACTCCATAAGGACTGGCAGCTCACTGAGTGCCATACCACTTGTGTCTTTGACTTTCATTTGTGATATGGATTAATCATTAGTGACTCATATATTTGATCTCTAGCATACATTATCACGGATATACCCACTGGAAACTTCAGTCACCCTTAGAAGCACTTGATTATTCAAGTACAGCTTCCGCCCCCCACCCCCCACCCCCCCCTTTTTCTAGTATCCATAGCTTGCTGTGGATACCAACAACCATGTCTCCAAACATTCTTCACCGTCAACAAACCTCTGCGTTTATCAAGAAACGAGGTGCTCAAAGCAAATGATGTGCGCCACAGAGTTAGAGACAGGGACCCCGATCTCATAGAGCAAAGGGTAACAAACTTTAATTATGACCACAACAAAAACTTGAGATTTTTTTGCTTTTGAGACTTTGGCATTTTATTAATCAGGATGAAAGTGAAACTTTAAAGTCTTTGTGAGAATTTGGGCGGAGGGTGCGGGCGGAGCAGGCGGGAGTCAGAGGGATGGACTAGCTCAGGAAACCACCCTGAAATCCTCTTCATATTTGGCTTCCCCATACTTCATGGCTACTTCTGACAATATTTTGATGAAAAATTCTATGTTGAAACTTCAACAGCTTTCTAAAGAATGGTCTGCTTATTAAAAACACTTCTGATTTCAAAGAACAAGTATTTTGAACTTTTCTCTTGATGAATTTTGCCAACAAAATGTTATTACTTTCAGGTTTAGTGCCTTGTGCAATGAAACATTCACTCTCATTCTCTCTGCCACCCATTTATATGGTGACAGAATTACATCAATAAGTTGCATCAAATCATGACAAGTCAATATCTGAATACAGAATAATTTTTGTCAGAATTATTTCAGGTGTATAGTTTAATTATGCATTTGGGGCTCTCTCTTAAGTGATTATTGACAGCATTTTATGATTGATAGTTGCTGCTTTGAGGTTTGTTGATTAGCTGTGATGGGTTGAACATGTCACAGAGAAGTTCTGTCTATTCATCGATCAGGTGACTGCTCGAGTACTTCTGGCACGAATACTGACTCATGAGACTTTGAAATGAATTTTCACAGATTTGTGCCAGCAGGCACAGATTTATCACAGGGGCCAAAGGACCTGATTTCTCCCATTAATGCCTCAGAGAGGCATGGACTGTCATGGCTTTATGATTCATATTGCAGCTTCTCCTACTCTCGGTCAGAAAAGCATGGTTGCTCAAATGCTGTCACAAAGTAAGCAGAAAGCTGTGTTGAGATTTGCTATGACGACTCAGTGAAAATAGTAAAATGATTACTAACAGCAGTGGTTCTAGCTTTGCGCATAAGTATGAATGTGAAGCACATTTCTTATATTTACAACAGATGGGCTTTCATTTAATTTTTAGATGTAGTTAAATAGGTTGATTTTGATATGTAATACTTTATAGACTTGAAGTTCTGACTGCCTGATATAGGCTGATTCATTAATGCACTGTATATATAGATGTGATCAATGTGGAAAGTCTCCTAGGAATCCTGAAACCAGAACAGATGACAGGAGAGCCAGAGCTGTCAGGTTTGTCAACTACAGCTTTATCTATTGTCTCTTGTTATTTTAAAATACTTTTGAGAAGGAGTCTATGTTCTCTTCTCCTTGCCCCCTTTGAAAGCATGGGCAAAATAAGGTTTAGTGTAGGGTTGGTTTTTTTTTTTATATATAAGCTCTGATCCCTATTAATTCAAGCAATTAACAGCCATCGGGTCTTGCCTGTCCTTTTCTCATGCACAGAAACTGATTCATCCAAAGTAGCTAACAAGTGCCAGGTTCAGAATAAAAATTAATCACTAACAGTATTTATTTAATCTGTGGAACTCCTTGCCCATGATGTTGTTGGTGCTAAAAGTTAACATGAATTTAAGGAGAGACTGGACAAATTCATAACAGAAGTCCCCTGAGGTCTATGAAAAATGCCTAAACACAAATCGGTGGAGTATTTTAAGACAATATTGATACATGTCTTGCCCTTTCCTTACATCTCTTAAGCATCCATTTCTGGCTACTGTCAAAGGCAGGCTATTGGGATAAATTGGTCTTTGAGTGACACACTAGTGCTGCTTTTGTAATCTGTCAAGACTTCAGCCTGCTTGTTTTGTAGGCTAACCAGAAACTTTACTTTGGGGGGGGAAGAATGTAGGGCTCCACTCTTAAAGCATGCCTGTATTGGTTTTGTTTGTTTGTGTGATTTTATTGTTTCAGCTATCTTATTCCTTAATAACCATGTTTTAATTTATTCCTTGTAGCTGGCATGATGGTCAGGTCACAAAATTACCATTTTCAGTTGTCGCCAAATGCCTACAAATCAAAGACATATTTTACTAGTATCTAACAGTATTTCCCAGTGTAATAGTAAATACAAGATAGTCCTTGTAATCTTGTTTTCTTTCAGTGGTAGAATGGAAAAAGTCTAAAAAGGATTTGGGATATTTAACTTTATTTTTTCTTTTTTAATGGGATGAGCCACACTGTTTTGTGGGGTTTTGTCCACAAGAATTGAAAAAAATAGATGTATAAGTTTCTACTCAGTTCACACCTCCTACGTTCACACCACTTGTTCAATGTTGGCCCTTGTGGGAAAAACAGAATCAATTATGCATAGATGATAAAATTTTCTTAGCTGTTTGTGAGCATGTCGTGCCCTGTGCATGATATCTTTAGCCATGTCTTTTGATTTTAAAGGCTTTCTGATAGACATTGTCCAGAAATCTAAATATAGGAGCAAATAAAAAAGATTGTGCACTTCCCCTAGGAACATAGTTTGCTAAAGAGAAACACTCCTACCATTAAGGCAGTCAGCATGCAAGTAGCAGCTCAATGATAGTAAAATTGGACTTTCAAAGATGCATATTTTCAGCTAAACCACAGTATTTCTACGCAGTTTTATTGCAAACATTTAGTCTCTTTCAATGCCACCCTTCCTGTACCCTCTTTCTATCTTTGTAACTGGAAGGCTCTACAGTGTGGGAGCCTTGTTCCCTCTCTACCCTGAGTCTGGCCGTAAGCATCAATCTTCGGTGGGTGGGGTGTCTGCTTTTAGCTCTGGTAAACTTAAAAATAGGCCTCTCTGCTGAAGATTTGCTAAGTTACAGGAATCTCTCTCTTCTGAAAGTTTACAACCAGACTGAAGTGAGATAAAATGCACTGTGGTTTTGCTTGTTTGTGCCCGCTTGTATGCCTGATGCTCTTAAGCAAAAATGTGTTGTTTCCCACCCCCCCGCCCAGTGTTGTGGTGCAGTAGTAAGTCACCCCATAAGAGAATGGCCTGAGAGGAGGTGGGGGGTGATGCCTGCCTCCTGGTTTGCCTGGTTGTGGCTGCGTGCAGTAAGGAGATTGTGCTTTAGCAGACTGGTGCGGGCTCTTCTCATCCTGAACATCAGCTATTCACCCTTCAGTACAAGACAACCTCTCAATACAATCCTTCACAGTCCTGTGCAGGGGAGTCTGCTCTGGCAGGTATTTACATCAGTCTACTTGTCTTGAGAGTAGTCACTGTTTGGCACGGTTTGTTTTTGCTATGTGCTTACATACTATTCCACTCTCCTTTAGTTGCTTAGCACTCCTTACAGTCCCTAGCAATCATTTTTGGTATGACCTACACCCTCTGGCTAGGCGTCCAAATACTGTATTTTTTTTGAGCTTGCTGCAGTGATGCAAAGCTTTGTCACATAAATAATGCATTGGTTAAGCTCAATTATTTGCCTTATCAATGACTGTATATTTAGGGAGAGGCAACTTTATTTGTTAAATATTTTTAAATAAGGTATTTGAAAAATACCATTAAGTTCTAACATTTACCTTTAGTATGAACAGTTGGAGGGTTATATCAGAAGCTTCTTATAAAAACTGACTTAACTTTCTATGGTATTTCTCTTTCCTGGGAAGTGCATAGTATAACTCATCTGCAGAGAACAGCAGATTCTGCTATTCAACCTAACAGAAGTCATGCACAATAGTCATGTTGCAAATTTTATCCAGAAACGGTATTAAAAATTTTCTGATAGTGACTAGCAAAACAACCACCATCAGAAGAGAAAATGTTGCAGTGAACACTGTATATGGAATAAAAGTACTTTTTTTAAGATGATTTTGCAAAACTCGGCTCTGACTGGGAGGCAACTGCATGACACAGAATGAGTGTATAGAGGTCTGATGCCCTTGGCCGATTTAAGCAGACACAAGAAAATTTAACCTGTTTGGTGATTGCTAAATTCCCATTATATGAGACAAGTTACTGCACAGAGCTTGAGGAACAGGTGTTAAAACATTACTACATCCAGCATTCATCAAAATATGTTACAAAGACCTTATCACCTAACAGACTAAACGTGGAGGTCACTAGAAACGGAGTGGTGGCTGAAGCAACTTTTGAACTGTGTGGCTTCTGACACTTTGGGTTGGTATCTGTCGTAAGCCATACTTGCAGGTGAGAAGAAAATGGGCGTTTTTCTAGTGAGATTATTTGCAGGCAACTTTCTTGTTGTGTGAAAAGAATCTTGGGGTGAATTTAGAATAACCTGAAAATTTGCAACAAAGTATTTCCTTACAATTTCAGATTCTCTTCCAAGTTTTTGCCAATCTGAGACAAATCACAGTATTTCTTACCCTCTCGCTTTACATTGCAAAGCAAAAAAATAGAGAGTAGGTGTTTTTTAATTTAAAGAGAGATAATTCTCTATCTTGATATTCTTATAATTTCAGATAAGTTATACATTTTGAAAAATCTCTGTTTCAACCTTCTCTGAAAAGTGTGGAACTTTGCACAGGGCGTTTTAAGACTTTTCTGTTATAGTTCCTCAAGCAAACTAAAGGTGAAATAAAAATCAAGCCTGACATTACGTTCTAAATCTAGATTTTTGGCATCAAAAGAAATAGTTTTATTCATTACATTCAGTAGAACAACATAAAATGGAGTTTCTGAAAAATCTAGATGTTTTTTCTTCAGGTGTCAGAAAACAAAGTGAGACAGTGAGTTTCTAGCACCAAACTTCACAAATTTGTGTTTTTCTTTGGTATATTCTCCAGCCCAAAGATGATAGTACGAAACAGAAGGGTAATAAAAAGTAATTTATTGTATTGTCCAAGATGCTTTTCTCTGATGAATTAAAATATTCTCAAACTTTCCCCATCTATTTATATGATGCTATTTTAATTGCATGTCAGTGGTTTGGAAAAGGGCAGGTGACGAATTGTGCCCACAGGAACATTTGGCACATAATTTTTTTTGACTTTCAATTTGATGCAGCTCACTTGAGGCAATAAACATGACATTCCTGGAAAAGGAGTGTATTATAGTCAACTCAATGTCACAATTATTAATCCCCAATCAATCACAGGACTTTCTGTGACAAACTAAATTTAAAAAAAAACCAAAACCACAACAAAATCAAAACCAAAACCAAAAAAACCCAGAAAACAACCACCACCAAAAAAACCCAACCAAGAAACCAAGTAAGCATTTGGCCGCCTCACTCTTCTCCCACCCAGCCCCAAGTCTTAAAACAGTACAGGGCTTTTTCAGGTGTTAAGCAAGCTGGGCAAAGATGTTAGAGGTATAATTATGGTTTATTGATCTCTTAAGTAAAATGTAATATGCTGTAAAAGAAAATATTTATCTGAGAAATGTCTTTCAAGAAAGGGAGAGCAGAACATCATGACTGAACTGTCAGGAATGGTCTTCCTGAACACAGAGGAGAGTAGTTGAATAGTTATAGCAAAGGATAAGGAATCCAGGACTTCTTGGTCTGTGCTCACTCCTATCACTGATTCATTATATTTTACAAAAACATTGTGCAAGTCATTTATAAACTATCTACTACAAAACCAGGCCACTGGTTTCCTTTCATATAAGTGTCTTGTTTGCTTCATGTCACTTTAATCTCTTTCATAGTGATGATGTACATACTTCTCACTGTCACAATGAACTCTAGAAGCAAATCAAAACTACTTGCTTTGGTGTTTGTAACCAAAATCCTGTGCTGCCAATGTTCAAAGGGTTTGCCCATTTCCTAGCCAAAAATCTTGACCATGAGCCTCCGTTGATGAAGCTATTATAAGCATCTATAGGCAACTATAAGCATTGAATCTTGGGCACAGTTTTTTTTAACTCACTGGCTTTACCCAGAGTCAAATACAGCTTCCAGGGACCACATTTATCTCCAGGGCAGACCAGGCAGCAATATATACCCTGCCTTCTCTAATAGTACATGCAGGACGTTTTGTGTAGTGCTTCCTATTCCTGTCTCCCTTTGAAATTGCTTAGGCTAATGTATCTGCAGTCTGACCAGGCCTTAGCTTAAATTGAGCAAAACTTCACAGGCAGCTGCAGTTGATGAAACAGAAGCAACTTATATTTTATGAGTATCTGTAACTTTAGGCATTTTAGGGTTTTTTCTTTTTTTCTGCTGAAAAAATTAAATTTTGTCATGACAAATATATGTATATACACATAAATGAACATTCTGGTCTTCTAGCACTTCTGATTTAATCTGTGAAATAATTAGATAAAAATCCTGATATTAATTATGAATCAGTTTTTTTAAAAAAAAAAAAAGAAAAAGGTGTATTTTCTTTCTAGTTCCTGTGTACATTTCAAAATTTTAAACAGTGCTAATGGAGATAAAATGTCATCAACACTGCTGATTCAAGACCTCCACTATTTCATATAAGCATCTCAGCTTTTGGTTGCTGATCTGTATCTGACTCATTTTGATGGCTGGTCTTCATTTATAAACTGCTCCTTAGAGGGGAGAGCAAGATAGGAAACTTTGCATTCTGGAATAAGCAAAGCCCAAATCTGCCTAAAAAATGTATAAGGTCATTGACTGAAGCCTTGGATCTTGAATTTCTTAGAAACTTTAAATCTGTTGATAAGGTTGTAAGCCTGTTCATCCCAGAAATGCTATTGCACAGCTCAGTATAGCTGCCCTAGCAGTTTACTGTTTTTCCTGGCAAGGCAAAACAGGTGGCATTTATAACAATTTCCCTACAAGTGACCCACAGCAGTCAGCTTTGAAGAGCAATAAAATAAAACAAATGTTACTTCCTGCTTCCTTGGGTAGCAGGAAGATGGGCCAAATGAATCTTGTTTTGTCTTCATGAAGAGCAATCTCAGGAAAGGTAATTGACCTTTCTGATTCAATTATTAAATATCTGGTCAAACCTCAGTCTGAGAAGCAAGCTCTAGACATAGACTTCATTATTATACACAAATGTGCTGAAATGAAAGTCTTTCAGTTAGAGTACAAGAGTACTGTACTGATCCATGACTGTACACTTAATTCTCACTTATCAAAAAGATTAGCTTTGGTTAAGTGCTGAAAAATTTGCGCTGAGCATATTTTGAAAGAAAAACCAGACAATCCCTGCCTTACACTGAGTAGGTGGGATATGCAGAAAGTGCAAGAGATGGATGAATATGCTCAAGGGAGGAGGACATTTTACATTTTGTGGTTTTAATATAATACTACTGTTACCAATGATCAGGCATGAGCTTCAGAAGAGCGAGGCTTTAGGAAGATTTGCATGAGGACTGTAATTTCCCAGGCTGTGCTGGAACAGCCAGGCTGAGGAGCAAAGACACATGCAGCTGCATTCATAGAATAGAGGCAATAAGCAGGGGGTGTTAGGCAATGCGGGCAAAAGCTTAGGCCAACATAGTTCTTACAGTTCCTGCCTTACCAAAATGGGAGACATAAAGCCTCATATGGCAAACTCAAACTAATTCACATGTATTTGCCTGCTGAGGGAGCCCTGGTTTTGCACATTGATTGTGTTGTAACAGAGATTTGTTTCCTTGATCATACAAATTTTTACTTTGGGTAAAGATAAGTATACAGGTTGGGATCAACAGAATGGTAAGAAATAGTACCTATTTTTATATCTTGACTGTAACAGAAATTTTCTTTAGAAAAGGTCTGCTATTTATTCAGGGTTATGTTGATTGTGTAACGTTGTTGACTTGCAGCCGTGTTATTGATGATAAAGGAAGTACATTTCAAAGTAAGCGTTTACTAGAAGATATTTTATAGGTTTTAAAAGTAGCACTGTCAGGATGGATGACCTGGAAAAGCAAATTGTCTTTCTCTTATTTCCAGTGGTGGGAGTTTCTGAGGACTGAGTTTTCTAGTGCAAGAAGGCAAAGCAGGATCCAGAAATTGAGCTGTCATTTCCCACTACCGTAGTGGAAGAGATGACACAAGTCACAGTACAAAGGTAACTAGTTTCGCTCTTACCCTTGGCAAGGTTGATGATTGAAAGTCAGACCTGACTTTTAGGTGAGGAGCCAATATAATGCAGAAGTGTGTAGTCTGAAATTAAACACACAAATGAGGCTGGAAGGGAGGGAAAGAAGGAGCAAGCCTGAAACCCTGTCGCCTGCTTTTGTCTCCCACTTTTATTATGAGTTTCTTCTCTCTGCTGTACTCCTGGTAGAGTAAGTACTGTTGTAAAAAAAAAAAAAAAAACCCTACCAAAAAAACCCCCCAAACCAACCCAAACCCCTCCCAAAACAAGCAAACAACTCCCACCTCGTCCCCCTACAACAAGGCAAAGGTTCTGGTGCTGCAACCCTGCCAGCTTCTCACATGAAGGGAGTTGGTAGCAATTGGGATGGTCCTTTGTTTATTGCTTTTGGAAATGAAAAATATGGCCTGACTTTTCTCTAACTGCTGCCAGGTATTAAGCTGTCAACCTTGTAGTGTTCATTCAGCACACGTTTTCAGTGAAACACAGAATGTCACAACTAACTGATAATCGATCCAGAATACCACAAGTGCCTTGACCAAATAACACCCTTAAATGGTAAATGTGGAGGGTTTTAATCTGACCTTCTTTACATTGATTTTATAGCTCTTTTGCCTTCTGTGGGGGCACTTCTCATTTATATTGTGAGATCAGAATCAGGCCAGACACTTCTGCTTAGAAGATAATGCTATCAGTCTGGCAAGTTTGTTTTGTTTTTTTTTTTTTTTTTTTTCATTAAAACTAGCAAATTAACACTTTGCTATTCCTTATTCCCCTTTAGGTTAAATTCAGTCTTCATAGGTAAATCTACTTTATGGCTGTGTTAGAGATGATTGTAATTGAGAGCTAATACGATTCTTACAGGTTAGTGTTTGGACCTTCTTGCTTATGCCTTGTAATAAATCTGGGGAAAAGATTCACACAGTAGCTCTCTCTGATACACCATATATCTTAACTGGTTGAATTATTGGTCTTGTTCATATACTTGCTCAAATTTTCCTCACGAGTCTGGGATTTAAATGTATGCCAGTATAGTCTTCGCTGCCTTTGATTACACCTAACACCTGACCAAAAACTAGTCCCAGAAGCCCTGGCAGAAATACAGCTTTAAGAGGTGATTCCTGTTCCAGAGAGTTCATGTCCTGAATCGAACTTGTGCACATGTATCAATCCATGTAAAACCAGGCAGGAAGTGATTGAGTATTCTGTGGACACAGAGGCTGGGAAGAGTGTGATTTGGGATAACGTTTGGTCATTTGAATTTGGAAGTGGAAGGTGGGAAAACATTTCATAAGGAAAAAAACCACAGTAGCTCTTCATGAGGGAAGAAATTGTGGGAGCTGAATCTTATCAGTTCACATGTATTTCTGTAGAAAAAAACCCTATAAACAGGCCCAATTTTTATGGCTTCCTATGTGGACAACTATCTTGAACTTGCAAGCCCTCTGCATGCCCTGCATTGGGAGTTCCACACAATCCTCAATTTTCTTTTACGATACAAATGCTGCTGGAGAATAGCTGATATATTATTCTTGCCCTGTACTGGTCTTAAAACAATTTTCCCCTCCCTGTGTGAATCCTTTCCTGTAATGTTTTATTCCATAAAAGCTTTTACTTACCAGCAAAAATTGTCTGTGTAATCTCCCATCTCTCTCTCTCTCTCCCTCCCTCTCTCTCTCTCTCTCTCTCATTGTTCTTCTTCCTGCTGTTTTTTATAACAAATCCATTATTTGCATGTCAGCTTGTAAGTTGATAACAGCAATGTCTTTGTCTGAGAACAATATCCAGGAGATATTAATTTCCACTAAATATTCTAAGTAATCCTGCAGAGGGGGTAATTTTTCTGGCATTAGAAATCATCTCTCTGATCATCAGAATGATCAAAATCATTGTCATCTAAACACTTGCCTAATTTAATCATATTCTTTTTGGGGAATTTTTTTTTTAAATTTTGTTTTACTCAACAAATTCTTCAAATCCTATGAACAATAGATTATGGTTTATGAGAACTGTAGCCTTCAACTAGTATGTGAATCATGCTATCAGATTGGACCGAACTGTTTATTTCATTATCTGGATAAATGTTTGGCTAGTATTGGTAGCTAATACAAAGGACCTTTCACTGCTGATAGTTCACAAAATGCTGTCTCCTTAGTCCCTAGGAATACATTTGCTTCTGCTAAGACAAACAGTTCACAGAAATGCTGCAGGTCTATTTCTATTGCTTTAATAGAAGAAAACAACTTTCATAATTGACACCAATCAAAGCAGATACATCTAAAAACCCAGGGGATTATGAGTTTTGTGACTGGCATATCTGTGATTAACAATGGATGGTAATTTATTTATGGATGCCAAAGTTACTTGATTAATTTGACAAGAAGAATAAAAATGTAGACTCTGGAGTACTTCTTAGGATGTTTTCTCGAGAGTGATTGTTAGAAGTTTTACAGTAGTACCCTAACCTCTGTGAAGTCTGAGGAAAAACAGGCTGTTCTGATGGTCTGTTCATGCACTTCCATAGCATGTGTTTAACTCTGCAATACCTTGAGGGAGTACTGTACAACTTAGCATTGATTAAGCATTATTGGAACTCTTCCACAGACTGTGAAAGAGCCAGAATTTCATCCACAAAGTTTAATGAAAGTTACAAAACACTTAATCTCTCCAGGGCAGAGTGATCTCTTTTCTCTTCAATGATAAAAGCCTTCATTAATGCAGAAGGAAGGTTGTGACTTCCTTCTTCAATCCTTCCAGAGCTTCAGCTTCAGCAAAATTCGATTTCCTGCTAAGTCTCCAGCTCCAGTTGAATTTATTTTCAGTTAAATTGATTGTATGAAGTATATCTGCATTGCATGAATGAGCGATTAAGTGGAGCAGAGTCTCAATTGGGTAGAAGTTGTTGTTTGAGGTGATCAGAACTGCAAGATGATGGAGACTCTCTGGAGTGTGATCAGAAGGCTCACAACTACCCTGACAGTGTCTTTTACTGTAGCATTCTGCTGGATGGTAAAGTTTGGATGTAATAAGGCATGGTTTGTCAGCAGTAAGGTCAGGGATATATGTATTCTGAATGGATAACTAAAAAAGTTGGAGGATGTTATTGCCTTAGTTGTGAAATTAACAACCTTTTGTAGAGGTGGGGTTTTTTTTGGCAGGGTAAGAGTAGGTAATTATTGATGGATGTGGTTCCAGATAATGATGTATATATGATCATATATTTGCTGAACATTGCTTAGAGCAATGCTGCACTTTGATTTGGGACAGTTGGATCAGTTAATTCAGATATCACGTATGACACTGTCAGTCCTATCCTTCTGCAGAATAACCAAGACCTCTGGTTGATATTAGTCATCTTTCCTTTATTTAGTTGCAATTTCTTGCAGGCTTGCAGCTGGACTATTATGTACAAGTGAAGAATGTTCTGTGATTTCCAAGTGATTTCCCCCTTCCTATTCATATTGTGGAAGTTCAATACAGAGATTGTGGTCATTCACTGAATGGTAGTTGTAAGAATAAGATGATCTCAGATATACCCTGCATTTCAAAGCATGGCTGTTTGAATATGTGGTCATTTCAATAGCTGTAATCACAAGAGAAAAATACTTTGTTCCCCCGCCATCAACCTTACATCTCACACACATTTTCAACCTCAGTATTTTTCATTAAAAGTGAACTCTTAATTGGCTAGGAACAGCTCTCATGGAAAGACTCCTTGCTGTCTGAAAAGGGGCATGGACTTGAAGCTGCTATTTCCAAGTTTCCAGATAATCGTAGGAGAGCTCCACAAGGTGCTTATCTGTATGTTGAGGCAGTAACAGGGGCTAAATTTCAGACATGCCTCTCCTAAAGGCTTCTGTTCTTCAGGTCTCTGTCAAACAACAAGAAAAAGGGCTCGGGTCTTCCTATGGCCCAGATCCAATCTGCTTTCAGGGCATTGGAGCAGAGTGTGATGTGCCCCCACAGACAGTCCCAGTGGGCCCTGAGCATTAGCTTTGTATTGCCAGATGGTGCCTGGTTATCATTTTATGATGGACTGCTCTGCTGCAGGACTGTTTGCTGTGGCTGATGTGGAAGGAAGGAGAGACTGCCTGTTCTCTTCTTCATAGCTGTTCCTGCAGCTTTTTGATTATCCAGATAGCTGGGAAACAACTTGCAGGGCTGTGTGGGTAGCAAGGGAGGAAGATCAGTTACCAGTGATTAGAGGAATGAAGAAATCTAGTTCTGACCACATTGAACAAGGCAGAAAAAGCAGATCTTAGTCGATTAGAAGGGAAATTGTGCTCAGCATGAAACAAAGTCTATAGGTAAAAAGAAATGTTGGCCTAAAAAATTTCTGGCCCCGCCCCAGGAATCATTGCATAGCTACACTTGAAAAAATTAATAAATTATGCTTGAAATAAAGCCAGTTGCAGCTTTTCTGAAAAAAAATCACCATTTTTTCAGTTCAACCAGGTTCCAGTTAAGTCAACTCAGTGAAGTAAGGAGCCTTGTCCACTTAGCAGGTATTTACATTTAAAAAGCTGTACCCATTCAGAACAAGGGATACTTGCAAAAATGGGTATGGAAAAGGCTGTGCTTTACATAGGAACAGAGTTATCAATGAGTCAAGGCCTTGTGCGTTGAACATTATTTTGACTGGGGAATAACTACGTGGTACTTTTTGATAGCCCATGTCTTTGGCCTTTGACAGTGAGTATATATCCTCAATTTGTGTATATAATTTGTGAGTAACTAGATGAATGAGTGAGAGGCACACTTGCTTCTAGAAGAACTTGAAAACCTGGTTGAGAGTGCAGTTACAGATTAAGGGTGCAAAATTTGTGTGAGACTTTGGTGGTGTCTCTTTGGACTTTAGTTTTAGGTATCTTGTAATAGCACCACACCTACTAATCTACACAGGGAAGGCCACTTTTTTATGTGTGGTTAACTTCCAAACTTTTTATTTCTTTCTGTTTGCTTTCCTGAAACTTCTAGTTGAGTCTGTCTTTGGTGCTGAATGTGCAAGTCAGGATCCTGCATCAGATGACACACTGGTGTAATTTTTTTTTTTTTTTTTAATATGAAAGGCAACTTGGAGATCTTCCAGTTACTCTTTGTTGAGCTGTTCCTCCCAAATAAATACTGGATAAAGCTAGAAAACTGATAGTCGCTGACAGCTTAAGAAAAGGCAATAGTAAGGAAATCTTTGTACATGTGCAATCTTTAGACTTTCTCTCATCTTAAGGGGGAATGAAGAAAAAAAAAAAAAATCAACATTCCACAGCCAATATATCCTATAACCTCAGTTTAGACTTGAGAAATTGAGAAAGATACTTTCTCGGCTCCAAACCGAGCAGGATACTTAATCTGTTTCTTTCTATAACATTTGCTATTAATTTCCTGCCTCTCTTTTTAGCCAAAAAGGCTGTCTGTGATTGTGTGACCCTTAGGGGTAATAAGGGCTAATTTTCAAAAGCTTCCAAATAGTAAAAAATAAACAAACTCCAAAACTAGAATTAAGGCTTTCCTCTTTGTGTAAAACACAAACATTTCATATTAATTATTGTTGCTTGCAACGTGATCTGGAGCATTGCAAGCACCATACCTGCAAGCCATGACTGGAGTCCTAATGGAAAGATGGCAATGCCAGCTGTTCATGTAGGAAAACCACCGCCCTCCAACCTCCTGCAGCTTGATGGTGTTAGCCAACAGCTCCACAAGTGGTACAAGAAAATTTCCGCATACCACACATCTGCTGTTGACAGGCCTCTCTTTAGAAGATGCTCCCTCTGTTGGTTGACCCAGAATTCAACTCTATCTTTTAAAGTGTCATTTAAAAACTCTAATATCCATATAGTACAGTTACTTCACTTTAAAGTTGGCAAACCACATCAGCTTTCTGAAATGGTTTTTGAAGCCATCCCAAACTCTACTGTGTGTTATCAAATCCATTTTAATTAAAGCTCAGTTTCAGTTGATAGCCTCAAGACATAAGTTCCATAACTCAATTCTTCTCTCGACCATGTTGAACAAATTCCTGCTGAATTTTGAGCTTAATGTAAATCTGCACAGAGATTTTCTGAAGCTGTTCAAAGGGCATCTCTTTGCAGTACTACTACTTACTACAACGATTTAAAAGCAGAAGGTGTAATCACATGCTTTTTTATGGCTGAAACATAAACTTTGCTAAAAAAAGTAGTTTAGTCTGATCTACCTAATGTATTTGTAGTCCCATCAACATTGTACTTTTTCTGTGGAGTTAAACCACAAAATCATCTGTCAGTGAATAGATGGGACTGAGTTGTTATTTATTGTCAGTTATGGATGCGGTGGCCATACTTACCTATAGGTCTAGGCATCACGCAGAACTTGCAATGAAAAAGCTTCTTTCTTGCTAGAAAACAAAAACCTAAAAATCAAAGATGTGTAATGTGTGTTACTTTTTTAATAGTGAAGAAGCAGTGGATAATCATTTCCAGAAACATGAAGGAAAAGGTATTTGGGACAAGCCAGCTTGGATTTATCAAGGGCATATCATGCCTGACCAACCTCATTTCCTTCTATAATGAGATGAGAGGTGGTGTTGACAAGGGGAGAACAATGTATGTTGTTTACCTTGCCTTTAGCAAGGCCTTTGGCACGGTTTCCCACATTACTCTTTTTAGCCAAATTGGTGAGATATGGATTTGATAAGTGGATGAGAAAGTGGATGGAAACTGGCTGGACTGTTACATTTAAAAGGTTGTGATCAGTGACAAAAACTGATGGCCGATTGCTAGTAGCGTCTCCCAGGGGTAGATACTGATGCTAATGCCATATGATGTCTTCATTAACAACCTGGATGATGAGGTAGAGCTGCACTCACAGCAAATTCATGGTAGCTGCCAAAGCGGGGGATGCATCTGATGTGCTGAAGAGCAGGACTGTTGTTCAGAGGGACCTGGACAAGCTGGAGAAACAGGCTGGCCGGCAACTCCAGGACATCGGCACAGGCAAGTGCCAGGTCTGGTCTCTTGCCTGGGGTCAACCTCCACAGCAGCAGCATCTGGGCACACAGCAGAGAAAACAGCTTTCAAGAAAAGGACTCTGGGGCCTTGGGGACAGCAAGTTGAATGCAAGTCAGCAGCAGTGTGCCCTTGCAGTAATGACAGCCAACTGTGTGCTGGGCTATGTTAGTGTTTTTCCCCTCTATTTGGCACTTGTGAGACTGCACCTGGTCTGGTAAATCTGCGCTGGCTGTTTCCAATAACCTTGTAGTCCTTCATGTGCTTGGTAAGGTCTCTAAGGAGTATTTGCTCCATTACAAACCCAGCCACAGGATCTGGGCTTACATGATACTCTCCACTGAATGACATGGGATGGGATAAGCAGCTATTGTATGATACAGTATTTATGGAAAACCAGTAAAAGTAGCTGGGTGATTTCATATGGTCTGTTATAGACTTGAACCATGTGACATCTAATTGTGACACTGTGATATAAAGCCAATTTACCCGTTAACAATCTGCTTCCTTTGCACAGGAACAGTAAAGAGAATTTTCATTCAAGATGAATGCTGCCAGTGTAGCAAAAAAACAACCAAAAAAAATACCCCCCAAAAAAAACCATGCCCATCCCGGCCTGCCCCCCACCCCCAACTTGGAAAATCAGCTAAAAATATTGGGGAATAACATAAAATGTCAACACTTTATGGCCAAATAGAAATGCTGTTTTGCAGTAGCTTTTAAAGTTGGTTTTTGTATATGTGTGTGTGTGTATACAGACACACAATTTTTGAGCATTTTTGAGACATACATTTAAAAATTGAGTAACTTGGATTTTTTTTTAATAGAATTTTGTTTGGAAGTAAACATTTTTATAAATGGTCCTGACATGGAAATATGCTGCACTGGGACGTAGAAAAAGATTGTAATCTCGGTCATTAAGATATTGTCTTTAAAGTTTCTAAACGTCCCTGCTTATGTATATTAGAAAGGAAGAGTTCTAAAAAATAATTTTGCCAGTGTTTGAAGCATATGTCAAAAAAATGAAGAGGCAAGATGTGGAGTTAACTTTGTTTTCTTTTCCAGTCCATATGTTTTCTACAGGTCTTGAGTTCTATACTTACCACTATGACTAAAACTGTTACTTTGAGAGCTAGTCATCTTTCTAACAATAATCTTCTCTTCCAAATGATTGTTTGCCTACCCTTATTTCTGCTGCTCTAATTCTAGTGAAGTTCAACTTTTTCTTGTGCTTTCAGCAAAAACATTCAGTATTGTATTCTATATCATGTTGCTGCCTTCACCTTCCTTTTGCATAGACTTTTAGCTAACATGACTGTTTTGTGGCTTTTCTGGAATAACTTAAAGGAACATACATATTTGTACCTTCTTAGAGTACTAGCATGATGGCATGCTAGTGTCTTTCAGACTGCCATCTTCTCTGTGTAGGAAAAAAGAATTAAAACTCTGCAAAGAAGTGGTCAATTCTGTTGGGTATCCCATTGTCTGATTCTAGGCATCTTCAGAGTTTTGTTTTCACTGTTAACCTTTTCACTGTTAACCTTTTCAAACACAACTGTAAGGATATTAATAGATTCTCAAACACTAGCCTCTGTCTAAATAAACAAATTATTGGGATGACAACCAGTAAAATAGCTGTGCAACAGTTCTTTAGTTTGTGGAATGGAGCAAGTTGCATGCTGGAAATAAATGTAAATGCATAGCCTATTTTTGCCCAGATTACTCACACACCAGTGACTGTGCTGATTCATTCTACAGAATGATTTTCAGCATGCCAGAACTGAAGAAAACCTGTGGTTTTTCTTCTGCAAGTAAAAGATTCATAAACTGATGACAAGTGCATTTTTAAGCTGTTTTTATAGAATATTTTCAGGGATTAATTCTGCTAAACAGCTGAAGAGCCCCTTATCAATGGACTTGTGTCTTTTTGAGCAGTTTAGGAGTGCTGAAATTCCATATGTCCTGGTTAATTATGATTAAATAGGTAGAAGAAAGTTGTGAGCTATTATCTCTTTTAGGTAAGAAAATATCTTAAACCTGATTTTGATGTAAAACACTTGCCTTTGTCATTAAACATGTACATTCTATCAGTATTTCTAATATTTGTGTTAAATTTATTGTTGAATTAATATTTGCCCATTAATATTTATTTTCTTAGAATGTGTGAAAAATCATTATAACAAAAAGAGCTGAAATAAATTATGCCAGTTCATGTTTAGAAACATTTTGCCAGTTCTACTGATTTTACCCTGGTTTGAAAGAGGATCCTGGCCAGATTCAGCCCTCATAGCACTTCCCTGACATCAGTGGAGTTGCAAGAGGAAGCAGTTGTTCCACAACTTTTACATTGCTGTTACTCAAAGTCCTGGCTGATTCAGGCTTTCAGCACTAGTGATTCAAAAGTCCGTGTTAAACCAGGGGAGGTCAACCCGCAAATCCATAGTCCTGTTGTCTGGCCTGTAAGAACAACTGAGGTTGCCTGTAGCTTTTCCTCTTGGCTCTGGCTAGAACAGAAGTGTCACGGCTCTTTTTCCACACGTCACATAAGCATACGCGAGTTCACTGAATCTGAGATCAGAGACTGAATTGTGCCAGGATGTGCCCATTTTGTCACAGGGAGTTCTGCATTTTGATAACCTGGTGGTACATAACTAGGCACATGGCAGAGGAGAGGAGTTGTGGTATGAAGTTTTTGGGGGTCTCTGTAAACGATTTTGTATTTGTCCCGTCTGAAGTTGGACATCTTTGGTTTAGTACTTTGAATTTCATGGGACAGGAGCAGGGAGCTAGAGCACTGGAACTAATCCTTTCTGACAAGCCTAGCTTATCTGCCACATATGGAAAGTGTTTCACCAAAAAATAGATACAGTCTGAAATTTCCATTTGATTACATTTGATTGATTACACTTTCACTTGGCAATATCAGTCGATAAATTCTGCCTTGCTAGAAAAGCATCACGTGCTCTAAAACAAGCAACACAAGCAAGTTTGTGTCTTCAAGTAATGATTTTGTGCTGTGTGAAAATGAACAGTTGCTCTCTGGAAACCTGATCGAGCTCTGCATTACATTGTGCTGGCAGAAGGGTTTTCTTATCATTTGCCTTGGCGAATATCTAGGTAGTAAGCTGAAAGGTGTAGGTGTAAGAGCAAGGAAGCAAGCCACATACACCATCTGCTGCATCATCCTCAGAAGGCCTGCACTTGGTGGCCAAGATAATTTCTGAGTGGTTTTGTTTTGTTTTGTTTTTTAAATTTGTTTCAGTTAAAATAATAGCTTTCTCCCAGTGTATCAGTAACCATCAATTGCTAAAATTCAGTTAGTATACATAACACCTGGGTTTTCTCTCCATGAGCTCTATTCAGCACTTGACAAAGGCTGAGATGCATCCCTGGGTGCAGTCCAGGCATTTTACACCTCTATTTTGTGTATTAATATGCCAGTTTTTAACTATATATTCCTATATTTTCTCCCACTACCTTCTATTCAAGTACTTATAAACATGATTTTTAAACTTACTTCTGACAGCAAGGAAGAATAATTTGCAAGCTGTTTCACTTTATTTTCGTTGCACCAGGACACCTCAGTCTGAAATGTTGCTGTAAGCAGAATTCTAAGCAGGATTGAATGGGCCTCTTCATCTCAGAAGAGCTTCAGTGAATGAGGCACTGTTAGCTTCTGCTGCAAATTAACAGTATTTCAGCATCCTGTGATCAGAGGCACCAACGTGACCAAACAAATATATAATAGTAACCTCTTAGTCAAATGTGCTCATCAGCAGAATTTCTCTTATGAAGAGGACAGTCAGTAGCAGCCCCTCGTAGCAAAGCGCAGCACAGTGGAGCAATCAGTTGCTTGCTCCCCAGGAGCATGGCTGTGTGGCTCAGAGTGCATGATGTGCTTGGTGACCTCCCAGGTTCTGAGCAGAAAGCTGAAAAATTTGTGAGGAACTAAAAATTGTTCCCACCGGGACTGGTTAAAAACAAACAAACAACAACAACCACAAAAAAACCCAAACAAAACCAAAAAACACCTATCATGTCTGAAACAAACATTCTTTGGAAATAAGGGAGATGCAGATAATAAACCTACATATAGATAAAAAATAGTTTCATAAACATAAATGTATTTTCTAATCTGTTATACCTGATGGTTGTTCTTCAGCAATGAAAATATAAATACTTCAGAAAGTGGGCAGCAGCAGGTATCTTAGTTATTTAGGATTAGACAGCGTCTTTCTTTCATTATTGGATTAAGATTCTTCCCACATCTTCATATTTATTTTGCTGTTACTGTTGTCAGATGTTCTTAAAAATGAGCCAAGTTACCCCAAATCATGAGATTTAAAACAAACAAAAAAAACCCCAAGCTTTTTTCTACTTTGTTAGCAAGGTAACTCATTTTCAAGAGTTTATAGCAGTCCTGAGACAAAGAAATTTGTTCAGACAAGTATATTGCACGGTCTTTTGGCTGCAGCAGCTGGAGTGATCAGGTCGGCAAGCCATCTGAAGCTGAGACTGACATTGCCGTATTGGTGATCCAGGTCTTCGTAAAGCACAGGGAGAAATCATTGAATGAAAATTGTGGTCCCATCGAAGTTGTGCATGGTTAATTGTAACTTCAGCCACATTAATTCTGCTCGGAACTTTTGGAGAAAACCAAAACTCAAGATTAATAATGTCCGAAGTTTGGTGTTTTTTTGGGGGGTTTTTGTTTCTCTTTTTTATTTTTTTAGTTCATGATCGTAGTGTCTGGTGCCTGTAAGAGGAAAAGAGAAATCCATAGTTATTGGCAGAGGTTCTTTTCAGGTTTTAGGTCAAAGACACCACTCTGGTAGGATGACAATTAATTTTATAGTTAAATAAATAAAAAAGCAATTTGCTATGCGTTCTTATGAGATTATCACAGTCTTCCCAAATGTTGGCTATATCCAAGCAGGGAGACATTCAGGAGAGTTTAAAAGTAAGTCACTAAAGAGGATTAAGTTACAAAAATTCAAGCGCAATTTACCTCTAAATGGAAGCAACATATAAAGGTGTCATGCTCTTTAACTAATGCTCCAATTGACATCACATCTTCAGGTTATTTTCCTTATCTTTCTTTGAGATTCATCTTGTCTTAAAATAGGAGATTTCTCTGCTTAACTGTATGGTTGCAGCTGGTAGGCTGGGCTTTTTGACAGGACTGACCCAGCCCAATCTTGCTGCTGATTGCTGGTGGCACCAAGGCTGGCTTGCCCAAGCACTTTTACTAATGCCTGCTTTCATAGTATTACTGTATGTTGTCACTAGTCCTAGAAGGGAGTCAAGGTTCCCTGGCTTCATGGTACTATAACTGTGGGGTCAAAGGGCTTTTGAGGTTTGAGGGGTTTTGCTTCTTTATTTTAGTGTAACCATAGTTTTTTGTATTATCTGAAATATTCTGCGTCTGTCTCTTCTCTAACATAATAATAGCACTTACTAGTTTGAGTACATTTACAGCCTTTCAGAATGTTTTCTTCCAAGCTTCTTTCAACAGTCTTTATCCTTACCAAGATCTCTTCCAGGTAATACAAGGATGGAGAAACTGCTACCGTTGTGAGCTGGTATTCTCTCCCTCACATGGAAGGGTTTAACAGGAGGTTGTGCTCCTCTCTCTTCATTGACAAAATCCCACCACTCTGCAGTGTTTTGATCCCTGCTTTTTAAGCTTTCCTTTTCTAAAGTAACTTCTTTTTGCCCCAGTCTCTGTGAGTTCTGAGATGTCTCCTTTCAAATAGGAAGTTAATATTAAACACTCTGCAATAAATACGGATATGTCTCAAGGTATGTAGTGAGCATAGAGTAAGTATAGTGTGGCACCTGGATGCTCTGAATGGCTGAATATTAAGACCTATTTTTTTTTTCTATTAATTTACCTCAGTGAAAGTAAAATGAGAATGTAGCAATATCACTTACTGTTTTTGTTCTTTTGCACTTGTTACATGATCTGAACAATGTGTCATACTTATATCTAGCATATAGGTTTCTTGCAATCTGAATTTATAGAAAAATAAGATTCTTCTTAATTATTGTCAGTATTTAAAACAATATATTTTTTCGTGAACGTGGAAAACCAAAAAATGTTCCAAGGATGTTGATAAGAGAAAGCTGTCATGTGTTGTTTAATATTTCTCAGTAAAACCTGTGGAGTATCGAATGGTTAAATATAGCACGCGCTGCATCAGGAGGGTCACTGTTGGCCACTGATTAGCTGAGTCCAACTAGAACTGTTTTTGTTTACTTCATTTGAGGTAGTTGTCCTAGGGCCAAAACTCTGAATAATTTTTACTGAGTAATAGAAGAGGCAAATAAGTCTAAAGGTTTGTCAGGTATGATTTATTTTCACATTTGTGGTGCTTAATGGTTTTTGTAAATTTCAATTTGTGTTAGATAATTTATATCAGCTTCAATTTACATCAATTTTACTAGTGCATGGGTGTCTCTTTATGGTTAAGGGAATTAATAATCTGAAATTACCAGACACTTGTATTAATCAAATGTCTTATTACAAGGAGAATGACTCTTATTATCTACATACAAGACCAAAAGAAACACTAATTGCCTTGGTTTGGTGCAATTACTCAGTGGTTATCTAGACAATGACAGTATAGGCACGCCTTTTCCTGTGTTATACCTTCTTTATCATTCAGGTGATAACGTTCATAAAAGCTGCCCTTGTCTAAGCTGGGGCTACTCCAGTTAGTTTTGTACTACAAATATTTTACTAATTTTAGTAACATCTACTTCTGTGTGTATCTGCTTGCACACAAATTATGTACGTAGCAGAGGGAGCTATGAGTTTCTATAACCTACTAAGCCAAAATTTTCTCTAACACCCTGCACAATCCAAATGGAGCTTCTAAAGTTAGGTTGTAAATTGTCGTGGTTCAGCCCCAGTCAGCAACTAAGCACCACCCAGCTGCTCACTCCCTCCCCCCACCCCAGTGGGATGGGGGAGGGAATCGGAAGGGCCAAGGAAAGAAAACTTATGGGTTGAGAAAAAAACAGTTTAATAATTAAAACAGTAATAATAATAATATAATGGAAAGGAAAATAATGAGAGAGAAAGAGAGAGGTGAAACCTCGGGAGGAGGGAAAAAAACCCCAAACAACAAGTGATGCAACCGCCCACCACCCACTGACCGACACTGCCGCTCCCCGAGCCGTGATCGCTGCTCCCCCTGGCCAGCTCCCCCAGTTAATATACTGGGCATGATGTCACATGATATGGAATACCCTTTGGTCAGTTTGGATCAGCTCTCTTAGCTGTGCCCCCTCCCCTCCCGGCTTCTTGTTCACCCAGCAGAGCGTGGGAGACTGGAAAAGTCCTTGACTAGTGTAAGCACTACCTAGCAACAACTAAAACATCAGTGTGTTATCAACATTGTTCTCATACTAAGTCCAAACCATAGCACTATACCACCTACAGTGAAGAAAATTAACTCTAGCTAAGCTCTAACCCAGCTAAAACCATGGCAGAATCTAATGTATTTTATTTGTTTTCACCTTAATTTTTGTTTCTAAGACTGTAGCACTTATCTATCATATATTTCTCCTGTTTCACCCGTAATGGTATACTACAGAAAAATAAAAAATTATAGTTCAAATTAGATAGCCTATTGTATGTTTACTCCTCTAGATTAATGTTTTCCATCCCACATGCACAGTGATTACTGCTTGCTTGATTTAGTTGTTTTCAGATAACAAGGCCTGGATTTTGTTGCTAAGGATGCAACTTGCATAGGTTCCCTATCTCTTCTAAAAACAGAATAACGCAATTTTGTATAAAGGATTCTGGTAATGCAGTATAGCAACCATTTTCTATGTTAAAATTGACTATAAATGGAACCATTTACAGTGGTTTGCTGCATTAGCTGAACAAGTCATAATGCACGTACTTTGAGTGTCGGTAGTTACGACATGCACGTATAACCATATAATGTGCACTGAGTGCTAATACAGCATGCTGTCAGGAAGAACTCGCACTTATTTCCTTTTCAGTTGCTGGAAGGTTTTCCTTGAAAAAATAATCTGCATGATGAGGAGCGGGGGAAGCTTACTTTGTTACCCAAAAAACCCAATCTAAGTGCAACCCGACCCAATTAACACTTTTTTATATAGATGGGGAAGTTTTGTTTTGTTTTCTTTCTTTTCTTCTTCAAAGAGAGGAAAAAAGAAAGGAGATGGTTGAAAGGCAACAAGTGCATTTCTCAGCTTATGTAATTTATTTCTTTAAACAAAATGGAACATTCTTTTTCCAAAAATACATCTAGCAATTTTGATGAACCCAGCCAATAAGTATGATTTTAAGTGATTGTCTGAAGCACAGCCATGTTCTGTGCTAGACTTTCATATCTTCAAAAAGGCACTTTAATAACATTTCAGATATTTCCATCTACTTTTTCCTGACATATTTCCCTGCAAAATAATTTCTAACATAGACTGATAAACCTGTGTGTTAAGTAGTTAACTCTAATACCCAACAGTAGTTTGAAAGATTTTAATATTTGCTTGAGTACTTGATCTCTTTTATACTGTCTTGTCCATGGAAGAATCAACTGATCGGGAAATCCTGAATCAGTAGCATCACTCTATTTTCTAATTTTAACCAGCAATCTCAGGTCAAGATAAAAAAGAAAATATTAATGTTTGTACTTGTTTCCTTGTTTTAAAAAATATTTAGTTTCAATATTTTTTAAACCAAAAGTCATAGTTTCTAGAAGTTTGTATTAAAGGTTTTGATAATGTAGTCATGATAGATATCAGAATTTTTTGACATTACTCTCTCCACTTACCTCCATTTAATATTTTATTTAAAATTGCTCTTTCATTTTGGACCTTGGTATATAATGTACGTTTCATTTTGCCCCTCATTCTATGCCTAGCACTCACTTAGAGCTTTTCTTTGCTGGGTGTTATTTCAGCCAAATTGTTGGTTGCTATTTTAACTCCAAATAGTACAGCAAGGTTCTGATTATTAGTGTTTAATATGTTGTGATTCTTATATGTTTGCTTAACATCTTGGATTAGAATAAATCTAAATGGCCCTGAAAACTTGAGATAAACTTGCTACTTATGGAAATGCTAGATTAGAAATGTTGTTCTACTGAAAAAGAAGTGATTGGCACAAGCAACTCCTGACTGATGTTTCTCTAGCTCATGACCAGATATATCCCTTGTCACAGTCCCCCTAAATAACCCATTCCAATATATGGTTGTCCCTCGCAGTTATGTAGAGTTTGTTTTGGTTTTTTTTCTGAAAACCTAATTCTCAGTTTAGTTCTTATTTATCATTCAATTTGGGAGCATCTTTCTGATTACTACTACTTCAAGACTGGGAGCAATCTTACCAGCTGTGCTTCATCCCCCTTCTCCTGCAACTCCCATATTGCAGAACAAATAAAATCAGTTCTTTTAGCCTCCCTGCAGAGGCCACATTATCCAAACCTCTCAGTCTTTTGGTTCTCCTCCGAACACAGTCATGTTTATCCTTGTCCGCCTTGAAGCTCTGTTCCCGGTGCTGGATACAGCAAATGCTCCAGGTGAGGTCAGCCAGCCTGTCTTATCCTGTCATGCCTATCCAGAAGATGGAATAAAACTTGTGCTGCATGCTGACAACATCCCAGTGTTATTGCATGTTTTACTTAGCCAAGTGCAATTCCTAGATTATATTATTTTTTGCTGTAATGTTGTTGAACTAAAATAATATTGTTTAATTTTATCTTAGTGATTTTTTTTCAAACTCCTCAAGGATAATGACCTGCAGAACCAATTTAAAATGCCCTGGGTTGATCGAGGCACTGATGACTATGTGCTGTATGTGCCTTACAAATATGTTAACTTGCACCAGTAATTTTCAAACATTGTAATTTTTAGATACCTTAAAACACCAGCAAACAAGCAGGAGAAAAAAGTATCCTGGTGAAACATGTCCATGTGTGCCCTTCAGCCTTGCAGCTTAGGGCAAGCGCTCCTCTCTGCCCTTCAGAAGCCTTCTGGATCTAACCCATTCTCCCAGAGAGGCTGCAGGCCACCAGTTAGGTACTGTGGACCTAGATAATTATGGAAGACGGTTAAAGAGAGTGCCACGCAATGCTTGTCAGAAGCTTTGCTGAAGTTGTTTCTGCCCTCTAATCTGTTCAAACTACCTGTTCAAAAGAGAAATGAGTTTCATAAGTTGTGATTCTTTCTCTGTTTTTGTCTATGATTTTTAATTCTTTCCATCTTAAGTGGATAGAAAACTTTCTTCAGTTTCTGTATAGGTTCAGAAGCTAATCTTTATTTCTTTTATTTATTATTATATTTTTATTGTAATATAACATTTAATATATTTATATATGTTTATATTTTATGACTGTTGTTTGTTTATTTGTTTCTATTTTCTTTTTTTCTTCCCCTCTTTTCTTTCTTTGTCTTTCCCTAGTTCCTCCTTTTGTCTCACTTAAGGACAGATGTTTGTATTTCAATTCTCTGGGTACTTACCCTCTTCCATAACTCCTCAGGGTCCAAAGATCACTTTTATCTGTTTCTTCACCTGTCAACTTAGATGCGTTTAACTTGCCTAAATATTCTTCAGCCTATTTGTAAATTTTTTTAATTGCATTTCTTGATCCTTTTTGCTAATACTAATTGCACCTAGTATTTGTTCAAAGTTCACTTTTTTAGTAAAAACTAAAGGAAAAAAGGCATTTAACATTTCAGCCTTACGCATCATTCATTATTTTCTCACCTTGCATGGTAAGTAATGGACCTGTACTTTCTTCTGTTTTTCTCTTACATCTAGGATATTTATAGAACCTTTTCTTACTGCCTTTGTCCCTGATAGTTGCGACTCATTTAAAGCCTGAGTCCTTCTGCTTGTGTGTCTATTCCTTGTACTGTCCTTTTCTACTCATCATCAGCAACATGTCCTTGTTCCAACTCTTTGTACCACTTCCCTTTGATCTCCAGGTCATTGAAAAGCCCTATTGCAGTGACCATCTGAAATAAAAGCTTCCCTCTGACACATCTGAAGAACTTTAGGGCTGTTTTGGGGCTAGCAGTTGTCTAGGTGATGTTTTTTGTTGCCGCAGTTGCTGATTTTGAATGTTTCTTACAAGTCTTCCTTATTTATGGAGAATTCAAACTATTTTCCCAGCAAGGTACTGTCCCAGATCATTAGACATCCCTCACTTGGTCACCAGAGGGTGGCAGTAGGTTTGCTTACACTCTTGTGAGGTTCTTAACTAATTACCTAACAGGTACACCTCACAAGATTTTGGGCTCCCCCTGCTCTTGCATGATTTGCATAATGCAAGTTATAAAACGTTGTACTGAAATGTGTTTCTTCTTAATTGCTCCCTTATTAAAGCACATTTTAAAAAAAAAAGATATATTTTTATAGACTAAATTAGTAAAGTTAACCTAAACTAGCCTTGGAACTCTGACTAAAGGGACTCTAGCTTCATAAAAATTATTTGTGATGCTATGTATTCTTCTGATTTTTAGAAGACAGAGTTGATATTTGCTGGAAATTCAGTTCCTTTAAAATGCTTCAAAATAGGAAACTGAAGTCTTCAAAGAAAATTTTGAATTCCAAACACGGGAGAAATGTGAGCTTCCCCCCCCATCCCCTGTCCCCANCTTCACTGATTTTAAATAAATGTGTTGTAGTGCAAACAGACTAATTCCTGTATAAAAGCACGTATACTGTTTTAGGTGGTTCATCAATATAAAGGTGGGGTAAGCTGTGCAAGCGCAAAGTAGTTTTATACCAGTCTCTGGATGCCTTATACTTTTCTTTGTTTTTTAACTTGTTATTTATTTTTTTTTAAGAATGCAAGTAATTTTAAAAGTGATCTTGTAAAGTTTTTGGCTAAGACATGTCTTTGACCTTAAATAGTAAGGGACAAATTATTTCTCATGTGTGTCCATGAAATTGCTGTTGATATTCCTAAGAGACCTATGAGGACTGTTTTCTGCCAACAGAGCTGTGTAAGGCATGGAGAGCAATATGGCCCAGAAATTTTTGGGCATCCCAGTTCAAGGTTGATCTGGACCAAATGTAGAGAAATCCAAGGATAAGACACTTCTGCTTTCCTACAGTGAATGTAATTTGGTAAGGACTTAAGACTTGCACTAACTTGGTCACAAAGAGATCTGCCACTGAGCTGTGGCAATTTTCTGGGTGTATGCTCTTAGCCTGTAGGAAAACAGTGTAATCTAGGAACAGGTTAGGAGAGATTATATAGTCTTGTATTACTATGAATATATATGCATGTGAACAACTGAAGTTGAGAAGATGTATGTCAATTTATTGAGTTTTGTGAGGGAGCTGATACTGATGGAATCAAAGCATAAAATAGTCCCTAACCTCCTCAGCTGTCTCTAGTGTCCTTCAGTTTTCTGTATTTAAAGGGCATAAATTGCAAATATTTTCCGTATTTTGAATTTCCGTGCACCTATATAAATCAACAATCCAGAGCTGCTTTTTTTTCCTCACAGAGAATATTTTCCCCAGATTCTATAAATGATTTTAAATCAACAAACATGCCTTCAAAGCTTGTATTTTCTGTTCCTGACTTACTAAAGCAGCTGTTGATTGAATTTAGAAAATAATCTCTATTAGAGGAACTAATATCAATAAAACCCCTTATAGGAAGGGGGAGGGAGAAAGCTTAAATCAGTTGGTGGACAAGACCTGCACCCTGTTAGGCAGTGATACATTAGTCTGTAATGCCTGACGATAGACACACAGTGTACCCAGCTAACCTGTCAACCCTTCTTGAAGGGTGGCCACATTTGCCATGCTTCATCTGACAAAATATATTTGGTGTTAAATTTAAAGCTCCACTCTAGTACTAGAAAAGGGCTCTTAATATTGCATTAGTGAGAAAGCACTGAACATCTAGTTCAATAAAATAGATTTTTTCCCTACTTTACAAATAAGATAAGAAAGTAGATAATGTGCCATTTACAACTTTTGTTATGTGAATAGAAAATCTACCCTAGCAAATGGTTGCTCTATATTTCCTCTGTCAAATGAATGGAAGAGACTGAGAACTTTTTCATTATTTTAAAGATTCTTTCACAAATGTTCACCGTGAAAATTCTTCCAAGTTATTCTGAAGTTTTAAAGTTCTTTTTCCCTAACAAGCGCTGCTAGTAATGAGAGATCATGGGATCAGCATGTAGTTGCAGCTGGTCATTCTTATTCTGATGCAATAGGAGGGAATGATTTTGTAGTGCAGGATAATGAGGAAGGAAGGTAGGACTTCAGAGTTGAGTACCTGTTTGCTATGAGAGGAATGCTGTTGAAAACTGAGCTGCACTTTAACTGTGTGGTACGTTGTTTGCAGTATTATTTTGACTACTATTATATCATTGAGATTCCACCCTCACCACATTTCTGAGCCAAAACTGTTGAAGTTATTAAGGCTATTTTCTACTGACATCAGCATGAATTGGTGCAGTTTCTTGTGCAAAGAGGTGGCCTATTAAATCAAGAGTGAAGCGCCCAGAAACTTATTTTGGTGTTACATTCATATACATAGCGAAAGGTAGTCTTATTGATAAGTTTCTAACACATGACCACACCATGCAAGAACATGCGAGAATCCCGACCCCTACCAAAGAGTTGGTAGAATTGTTTAAAATTGTGTGGTGGGTTGACGCTGGTTGGACGCCAGGTGCCCACCAAGCCGCCCTATCTCTCCCCCTCTTCAGCTGGACAGGGGAGAGAAAATATAGCAAAAGGCTCGTGGGTCGAGGTAAGGACAGGGAGAAATCACTCACCAATTACCATCACAGGCAAAACAGACTCGACTTGGGGGAATTAATTTAATTTATTACCAATTAAATGACAGTAGGGTAATGAGAAATAGAAACTAAATCTTAAAACACCTTCCACCCCACCCCTCCCTTCTTCCTGGGCTTAACTTCACTCCTGAATTTTCTACCTCCTCCCTGCCCCCTCCCCCCCCAAGTGGCACAGGGAGGTGGAGATTTTTTTTTTTTCCTCCTTCTTACATATGTTATCCCCGAGGCGCTACCACCGTCGTTGATGGGCTCAGCCTTGGCCAGCAGCAGGTCCGTATTGGAGCTGGCTGGCATGGGCTCTATTGGACCAGGGGGAACCTTCTAGCAGCTTCTCACAGAAGGCACCCCTGTAGGCCCCCTGATATGAAAACCTTGCCACGTGAACCCAATACAAAATGTATGTGGACAATTTGATGACAGATCGTAACATCTCTTCAAATTGCGTCTGAGTCATGTACAGATGTTAATTTTATGGTCTTTATACGTTTAGTAGAGATTAAGGGTTTAAGATATGGTAGTATTGGCAGGTATCATCTCATAGGATGATTTATTCATAAGCAAAATGGGTAACCCCACTTTGCAAAGCATTCACATGTATGTGCTTTATGGAGATTCACTCTGATCAGACTTTCTTTTCAGGTGCAAAATGGAGAGTTGCTCCTTCCCCAGTCAGGTTCCGCAATCACAGCGAAATAATGTCACGTTCTGTGAAGCTCTCCTGGGAAGGAGAAGTAAAAGGCTTCTCACCTCCAGGGAAGCATAAAGTTTTCAAGTTTCCACATCCCTTATAAGCTTCTTTGTGTCAGGAAGTGCAAAAATATTTTTGTCTGTTGATTCAGAAAGTCTTTGTCCTCGTGGTGTCTTGTGTATCTATACACGTTTTGTTATGTGATAACAGAAGTCACAGCAGTGCAGAGTAAAATGTATGGACAGAGACCTTTGGGTATCAGTGAGCTTACAGTATAGGTGACATTTATCCCTTTTCTGCATGTGCTCTGTGAAGTATGTCTCGCTGAAGACATCCGGTAACCTGAACCGAAGGGAGCCTTCTGCCAGTGCTGTGTAAGCTTTGCAATTAGAGGGAGCATGTAACTCTGAAATGGTGCTCTGTTGTTTTCTAGCCCCAGGCAGTGCTGGCTAGCTAAGCCAGTGCTTTTATGCTAGGAAATCGTGGCTTGTGCTTTGCAGTCCCGAACTCCAGCTACAGTCAGTGTCACAGCTAGGTTTTATTAGGCTTCTGTCTTCAACTTGTTTTAGTGGGCACTGGTTCAAATGGCCGGACCTGCCCACTTATTGCAGGGCAGAATCATGTGATTGTCCTGGCCTTAGCCCAGGTCCCTATGGATTTGGGTACCAGTAATAGAAGGTTTTAACTGATCCTAATGGTTTCAGTAACTATTGCTCTTTCCTTGGATGACTTTAACCAGGAACACAATGTAATTGTAATTCAGCAAAGGCAACAAAGCTGAGCTGTTAAAAAAAAAAAAAAAATCTGAACATGAGATAAAGGCTCGTTGCACCTTTTAGGCAAATTATTTGCTTATTAGCTTTTTTAGTCCTGGGTTCCCTGGTTCCTGATAGCCATGGGGAATTCAGTGAACTCCAATGCAACTCCTTATCCACATTTTTCTCCCACTTCTTAGAAATTGTGCTTTTATCTACCAAATGTTACACATTTTCTCTCTTGAATTCCATTGTCTGTGTTTACAAGCCAAACACTGCAGTTCAGAATAGCCTCAGGTGTAATTTCCTAGCAAAAAACCCACCTGTGTTGTCATTTAAAGGTTGGTAAATGATACTATACAAAGCTGTTGCCAGTTTTCCTGCCTGAATTAACATCTTGGAATCATAAAGCAAATGCATAAATATCACACAGATGGGACACATAATACTCATAAAATTATTACTGTCATACTGAGATTCCCAACAGACTCATCGGGGGAGGCAGCATCCTCTGAATGCTCTCTTGCTCACTATTTGTGGTGAAGTTGATGTATAGCAGGGTCACGAAGTTGTCCTTTCCAAAACAAGTTGCTAGGTACCTCAATATGGCTATACCTGGTTACAGTTTTTTTCACACTGTATATTGATTGCAAGCTTTTTCAATTTATGTATAGCGTATTTTCAACAAAAGCTCTTCAGTTTCTTCCATGTGTTCATTCCTTTTTTTATGTTCCTGTTATGCTGCAGAAATGGTATCTGGAGTAGATAACTGGGTTTGGCTTGGGTTTTTTTTTTTCTTTGTTTTATTTCTTACTACTCTTCCACTTTTTTAATCTTTCTCCTTGTTTTTTTGAATAGCTAAAAAAACCTGCAACCCAAAACCAAGAACAAATTGGTATATAAATATTTAAAATATTCTTGCTCTTAGATTGAGCAGCAAAAAGGAAGTAAAAGAAGAATGGAAAGGGAGGAAAAAAGAGCTTGGGCTGTTTTAATCATTTTAGTTCATAAAGTTTTGAGGGAAAGTGTCAGTTCAAAAAGAAATACTCCCTTCAGGATGTTTCAGCACTACGGCTAATTATTTTTTAAAAAACTAAATATTTTTAAAGAAAAATTTCAGAAGTGTCTAATTGTGTATTTGTGTGTGCATGTGAAAGAGTAACTCTGTAGTCTGGATTTACAGTGCCAAATGTCTGGTAAAAGTATCAGTGTAATTTTGGGGATGGGAGAGAAAAGTCTTACTCACTTGTTTTGTAAAGCTGAAGCAGTGTCCTGATCTGAACTGTTCATGGCTGTCATGCAGCAAAACTGAGAGGGGAGCATCTTGGGCAAGGGGGGCATGCGAGATGGCAGAGCTCTCTGACGAGGGCAGCTCAGGAGGCTGAGCTTAGGGCTGGCTGACAAACTGTGCAGTGAAGAAAAGCCATGGACACCATACAAAACTCATGGAGGGCACTACTCGGACTGGGAAAATGGGACAATCGCATAATTTACTGGCCTATAAGTGTTTTCAGAGAAGCAACTGCTTTCTGTATTTGCATTCTGAGTAGGGCTTTTCAGGGACCTGGGTTCTTGATACAAAGCATGCCTTGATGAACAGCAAATGCCCCAGAGGGGATGCATACCACTTCTGGAGACCCCTGAGTGTGCTGTCACACAGTGGAGAAACCCCACACCTGTGGTTTTAAATGGAACTCCACCAAGATGCAAACCATCTCCTCATTCGTGAACATCCCTGCCCAAGGGAGAGTCGGGACCTGCTTGGCTCAACTGCCCCTCCTACCTATGGCTGGCACCAGCCTGTGCCCCAAGCGTAAGGCTGCCTCTGTGCCTTGTGGCATGGCCAAAACCAGTTCCCGGTCCCTTTCTGCAACAGTGTGAGTCCCAGTGGCCACAGAGTGTCCCTACACCTGGGACCCTGGAGAACACTTGGCCCATTCTTGTGAGGAGGGAAGCAGAAATTTGGACTTTGTTTTGGAGTTCATCATCATTCTGGTGCACTGCCCTCCCCCTCTGACCTCCATGCAAAGGAATCAAGTGGCTGACTCTCCTCAAGTAGCACTGCAGACTCAAAACACAGTTGAAAGTTTGTAAGGACAAGGTGCTCGGCCATGGAGTTCTCAAGAGCAGACTGAGTCCCTCCATTTCCTGCAGAAGGACCCTGAATTCCTTGTGAAGTTGCATCCTATGCAGGTTCATGCAAGGGAGGTGGGCCCCCTAAGGCCTCTCAGCTCAGACAGATGGCGGGAGGAAGGGATTTTCTGGTTGCTTGCTTCTTAATTTCTTCTCCATTATTTCAGACCCAATTGTGCAGTTGCCTGCAGAACCAAGCGTGCAGAGCCGCTCCTGTTCAGTTCCTCAGGACACACTTTGCTTTTCTCCTTGAGGGATGATCAGAGAGCACACTGAGAACTGCTACCCCAAACCACCCTGAACTTTTAAAAAGAACCTGAGACACCATCCACCTCGCATTTCTCCCTCTTTGTTTATTCAAGGGGGGATGGAGCATAAATCATAATGTGTCTTTCCTTAACCCTTGGTAGCTATTTTCAAGTGTCACTAAAGCTGATCTCGTCATTTATGGCCTGCTTAGTCTTGTGAGATGTTGTTATGGAGGGGTTAGTTATCAGTCTTATACCACCAGGCAAGAGAAATCAGTGTGTTTTGCAAATCCAGTGGAGTGCAAATCCAAATGATCCAAGTGATCTGAAGGTAGACCCAGTGTTAACAGACTCCTGGCATTGATGGTATCTAGAATGAAGACTCCTTATTCAAATCCTGGTTTGCAGTTGTTTGATCTGTAGGCTTACCAACAGCATAAGTGCTCTTGTGACCCCCATATTTGTCAGATGTTCTCAGTCAAAATAGTCTTTGTGAAATTATTCCATCCACGATTGAGATGATTCCAGGCAAGCAAGCAGCACAGTTGCACGTTTTGAAAGTTATTCTGATTCATGGCTTGTGCATTCTTGCACTTTTTAGATGTGTCTTTTAAAATCTTTCTTATCCTTGTGTTGAGTGAAATTGTGCATAGCATGCTAATTGGATGGTGCATTAAATGGTTTTGCTGAAGCCAGGGCTCTGTTCCCAGCGGTGCTCTTGTGGTACAGTGTAACCTTGAACGAGGAACATTTCCTTGGTTCCTTTGTGTCCCTTACTAAAATTTGCCCTTGCAAAGTTGACCTGAAAATTGTCTAGGGCTTTGCTGCTGCTTTTCAAGGTTCTGGTACTCCAGTTTAGCCAGTAATGCTTTGGTATGTGAATAATGAGGGATTCTTTATTCCCTTTTTATTTTCTGAAAGAAACTTATTTGTTGGCCATTCATTGCAGCACCCGGTATAGGATTTGATCAAAGCATTTGGTCACACAGTACCAACTTTGTTTTTGGCAATGTTAGCACAGATGTGGTATGCTGTGTCTTCACTATAGAGTTAACTGTGGTTATAAAAACGTATTATTTCCCACAACTGGAATATTTTTTCTATAGCCAGCCACAAAATAGACTTTTTTCCCATTTGCAGGACAGATTGCAGTTGCAAATATTTTATAACTGAATTAAAGCACACTGATGCTTTCTAACACACTTCTGGATGGGGCAGTAGAGTGAGAATTAAGTTCATTGAAATGTTTATTCCAATAACACTGAAATGCTTTTTTCCTTCTTTAAATCTTATGTGTTTAAAACAAACCATCATCAAACATCCTCTCCTTCCACAAAACAGTTATACCTAGAGTGTCAAAATGAAAAATTTCTGTTCCAACAAAACCAGTCTATTCTTATAGAATATTTGGTATCAGAGAAACAGTTTTCCAGCAGAATAAATGTCCTGTGGTAGGGTTTTCCTGAGTACTTAAATACACCTGAATTCCACTGTGGTTTTTATTCAAGTTGTCCATGCAACCAGGTCCATGCACAATGGTGCAGCCAAGCAGGTGAGGCAGTCTTTCTCACTCAGCTGTCACTGGCCCTCTGCAGCTTTCCAGTGACTGCCACAGAAGCCCAGAGAAGGGACAGGATTTGTCATACAGTTCATGCAGAAATGTTTCAGAGGAACAGGACCTAGAAGTCTCTTATGTCGTTTGAAAGCAGATGCATTACAAGTGTAAACGATCAGTTGAAGTGTTACCTTACAGGATGATTACCCTGTCACTGGAGTTAAGCTGCTTCCAGTTCAGATTTTTGGGAAGGCATACCCTTTAATGGTCTGCAGAGCATCTGGGTTCACAGTGAAGTGCGATGTAATTGATGGTGATAGATTTTAAGTGACAATGAATAGCAAGGTCTCTTAAGGCAAACAAAGCACTGGCTGTTTTAGCTGAAAGTTAATTCATGGTGATTTCATCTCTTGAATGTTGTGCCTCACTGTTTTTTTATTTGTAGAGGCTCCGAGTAAAAGCAAACGGGAGGGTATGGCTTAAGAATTGGATTTTATTCAGCTATCTACCTGGAGACAGTCTATCACAGAATGAGAGAAATTTTTTATCTGGACTGTTAGTTTTCCCTTTGAGCAGTAAGAACATTTTAACGGGTCCAGTCAAAATGAGATAATATGGAAGGGTGATTATGATTTCAGCAGTGAGACTTGCACCAGAGGAAGTCTAAAAGATATTGGTTTTCTCATGGCTTGCAAAACTAAAAGTCTTCAACAAGCAGGCTGAAGACAAATGAACTGCCAGAAATGTAAATATCAGGATAGAGGGGCAGAACCACAACTGATATAAATCTATTTAAGCTTTATTGATCCCAGCTGAGGATGTGGACCAATATATTTAACATCCATTAGTGATATTTTTAAACAAAACTAAATAAAAGCTTAGAAATGTGATTACAGTTTCTAAAATTTCAGATCCCCTCAGCACTTTCTTATTTTTATGCATTTGATGCACCTTTGTTTTATTAATGCCCTTCCTATGGTATTTTAATACACTTCAGGGTATTGTTGAAGAATATAACAGCTGCCTTTTCAAAGTATTAAAAAAAAAAAATCTGAACAGAGGCAAGACTTCATAATGCTGCATATAACTCCAGATGGCCATATTGAACTCAAAGGTTCAGATTTCTTAGAAGAATTATGGTATTTGTTTACACTCAAATGATTTCTGTTCTTAGTTAAACTAACTAAAGTCCATGTGTCCGCACAGCAATGGCTGACAGCAAAGGTTAGATAGCCCTTTCTCTTTAGATCAGCTTAAATGTTGAACGACACTTGTGCTATTACCCAGAATACATACATCTGTCACTGCCATGATCAGCTGGAGTGAATGTTAGCACTGCAATTTTCAGTTCTTTGAACTACAGTTTTGAAACTGGTCCCTAAATTTAGCTACCAAATCCATACTTAGGCATACAAATAAAGGTGACCTGATGTTCAGGATAGCAAGAGCTGACTGAAAATCAGATTTTTTTTTTACATATATTGTACAATTTATGAATTTTGATTGGCATTGTGAAGTAACTTAATCAATCAATGCCTTTGCGTATGCGGAGTTAGTCATATACTGTTAGGCATTAACTAGGAGGGTGAGTTATGCTTCTTCCAAGTAGTCTCATTAAACTCTGGTTTTCATCAGAGGAGAATATCAGGAAAAATGGTCTGGATGCAGCCTATGAAAAAGCTGGTTTTCCTACTCTGTAGCTTGAGGCTTTGCAGACTGAAAAAGTCTGCAAAAGAAAAAAAGAAACTACTAGGTACTAGTTTGCTAGCTTAAGGAATGGCAAAAGTGAAAAGGGAGCAGAAAGAATGGTAATAATGGACACATTAAAGAATAAGAAAAGGGAATTCTTTTATAGCTGGAGGGTAATTTAGCGTCAGGGCCATCTGAGGATGAAGGAACTGTGTGCAGAAAAAAATCTGGATCGGAGAAGAAACCATGCACAGAACAAAGATACCTGGACTACTAAGATAAGTTTGCTCTAAGTGCAAAAGCCAGTCAGAACTGACAAAAAAATTGAGGCAGAGCACTGAAAGCAGATTTTATTTTATTCCCACTATATCCATATATTTCTTGTACTGTGTATAGCACTGACTAGTTTTTTGGAACCTTTGCAGTCTTTGCGTCAGTTTGTGTCAAATATTATGTGCTTCCAAACAGATCTGTAAACCCAGATCTACCTGTTTGAGGAAAAAATATGCTTAAATAACAGGGTGAATCTAGGGTTCAGCAGAGGTCCTGAAGCTTCTGACAGATGGGATTTCAGCTACAGTTTCCAAACCCCTCAAAAGATAAAGATTTATGCTTATGAAGTCAGCCAGAGAAATGGAGGTACTGCTGTAGGAGACTTACGGACACACAAACTCAGGGGATGAGCTTCAGCTACAGAATGTGCGTTCAACTCTGTAACCCATCAGAAAGATATATGGAAGTGTTCAGATATGAGTACCAGGGCAAGAACGGTCAATTTCTATGTGAGGTTTGGCTTTTAAAATTGTTTTTGCACTTAATAATAACCTATTTGTAACTCTCCAAGTTGTGAGTTATTCAGATGTTATCAAATGAATGTCAGTAAAATCCCCCCACAGTTCTGAGGTATGTTTGCGTAAAATATACAGAAATTCTTAAGGTGACACTTGGCAGATGCTGTGCGCTGCAGAAGACCGCAAGGCTGAGCCAGTGATTCACACAAGCAAAGGTCCATTAGTTGCCCTGGTTTCTTAGCAGACTTACTTTAGGTTTCATAGTATAATTTAGTGGCAGATTCATCTTGTCCATTACACAAGTACTTTTCTTTATATACAATCTTTTACATAATTAATATGGAGTTTAATATTTTGAAGTTAATTTATGAAGCTTAAAATATTAAAACCAACTAATTACTGTATAAATTTTATTTCTGTGCTACTACACTTTTCTTCAAGTATGTGTTCAGATTTAGGAAATGATGATATACAAATATATTTATTTAAAAGCAATGAGTACATATTCATGTATGATAGGCAAATAATTAAAATTGTAACCATGAACATTGTCATTTATTGCAGGCTCTTTATGGGCTTTCCCATTTTCCTCTTTCATCCCTTTCCTCTGGAGGGCAATTCTCTGTAAGTTCTTCTTTACTTGGAGAAGTTGACCATCATGGCACAATAACCACAATAAGTTCCCAGAATAAATTCCTACTTCAATTCTGGTGCATTAGTAACATTATTTTGCAGTCATTGACTTTCAAGGCAGTTGTTATCTTGAAATGATATTGATTTACTTAAGAAAATTTACCCATGTGGGTGAAAAATTCTGATACAGCTGAAGTTATTTTGGAAGTGCATCTCCTCTGGATATAACATTTATGGAGTACCTACTTTGTAGTAGTTGCTGTGGAAGGCAGCAGTGATCAGGAGGGGTGGTTTCAAGGCGGTATCATTTGGAAGCAGAGCACCAAATTGTCATTGTGCTTGGTTTTGTTTTATACCACTGTGCAATGAGGAATGGCAGCAATACTGTATTACCACTGTAATTGTTATAGACTGGAAGTCTTGCTCCAGAAAAAGAGAAAAACTTCTACTTTCTAAGGTTTTTGTACTGTCTATCTACCTACCTACCTACTTACAATAACTGTCTCCCTCATTAAACTAAAATTTCCAATACCTTGTTTGGCAGCAACTATATTGTTATACACTAAATATATACCCTAAATACTGATTTTTCAGTACATGGTGATTTCTCACTTATCATGGCAGAATCGCAGCAGTCAAAGTCTAAATGGCAAACAGAAGTGGGCTCCAAAATACCATTGGGGAATATTCCACTTAATTGTGAATGGCTCTTCACTTTAAACTTGTTTAATAATGGTTTTGTTTCCTTTTACATACTTAAATAGCCTTTTGTTTGTACAGTTGTTTGATGGCTTGTCTTCATTTGGATACTTGTAGAAAGTTGTTCATTCATTCATACAGCCATTCTTTGTTATTCACACACAAACTAGAAACATGCTTTGTATGAAATTTCACTTTTTTTCTCAAAGGATAAAACCAGCATTGCATATACTATATAGTGTCCTCCTTAAAAAGCATGTTTTCCTGACTTCTTCATGTTCATAAAAAATTCTTGTAAAGGAAAGGTCTCATCACAACTTTAATATGGGCAACTTCTCATGAACAACCTTGGGAAATACTGGTTATTCAGTAAATCCTTGGGGGAAGCCTGAAAGCCTGTCGACTGATCAGTGCCTGTAGACTCTAGGGCTGTGATTTGCTGAGCTGGGCAGTTTATTTCTCTGCTGCTTTGCATTGCATGAATTTTTTTATGCGATAGCAAAGCCTGGGTGAAGCATTGCTGGGGCGATCTCCCAGTAAATTACTTCACGAGGTTCAGGGCATGGGAGAATCAGGCCCATGATTTATATTTGTTTCTCACTAATTGATTTTCTTACACACCATTGTTTTCAATTCTGAATTTGTCTCTCCCTTTTATACTGGCTAATTTGCCATTTTTCTTCCTGTTGTACTGCAGAAAAGAAGCAAGAGAAAGAAAAGTTTATCAACACATGATCGCAGACACACTGTTGACTCGCTGCAAAACAAAATGTTATGTTAAAACGAGGGATGTCTGTGGTGACTCTCATGTATCTTCAAAGCACATCATGGACTAAGCGGTGCTGCTGCCACTGCCTGCTATGTTATTAATGCTGCTCTAATTAGGCCAATCAGTTTTAATTAGTATACTGTCATGTAACAATCTCATAAAATACTTTGTGGAAGAAAATTGATCTGGCTCTAATGCTAATTAGTTTGCTAGACTCCCTACCTTATAAATGGGAATTGATTGCTTCCCTTCAACCCCTACTTCTTTCCTTTTCAGTAATTCTCCTATAAACTCTGTATTCTCTTCTTTTTTCTTTCATGATTTTTTTTAGTGTCTCTGTGTCTCCCTCAATTAATTCTGCCCATAACCCCATCTTTAGTGTAACCTGAAAAGAATGGGGCTTTATCACTTGTCAGAGAGAGTCTTCCTCAGTTAAATTTTTTCCTCTCAGGAATTTGCCAGATCAGAGACCCATAATCCTAAGGACTGTCTCAGAACTAAAGCTGACAGGGTTAGGCCCGGGTCAGCCCACTTGTAAATCAAAGCCAGTAAGGAGCTAAGGCTGTGGCTGGAATCGGAGATTTATAAAGACAGTAGCATTAACATTACAAAAGAAGTATTTTATTGGCTTCCACATGGGATTTGTTTACTGCTAGAGAACTGTACAAGAGTGAAACAATAAGGTTAATAAATGGGAGAGTGAGCAACAGATAAATCAAGTATTCCTTACTGCTCTTAAAAGCTCTTTAATATTGGGATTAATTTGATTAATTGTGAACATAGCAATAAGGCATAGAAAGTCTGAAAATTCTGGCTATGTAAATTTACAGCATTGTTCCAGTTCAGTTGTGCTGTCTGGCTTTTAATATAAAGTGAATTAGCAGGCAGAGACAAAACTGACTCTTAAAATTTTTCCCTGTTTTGTTCTGTCTTTCAGTAATAATGAAAATCACCTCTTTGGGATAGTTACAGGAAGAAAAAAACCCAAAAGTTGAGATGAAAATTTCATCTTTTTCATTTTCCGTTATATTATTTTGACATGTACCCTAAAACTGGTATGGAGTTATGTGCCAAAGCATGTCTTAGGTATCATGACTAGTAATGGATCTAGAATTGATGTAAGCAGTCTGATGTGCCATGTTGACTTTTCGTACGGGTGTTCATGCCTGGATGTCTCCAGGCACTTCTCCTGTTATCAGCTGTCTCCACTCTGGAAGTGGTATTTGTGACTTAATGTTAACATCTGAAAATTACACAGTGGGTGCCATGCACATGAGTGCAGGAAAGATGTTTTTGCAGTGTTCTGAGCATGTGTGTACTGTTCTTTGCTTGCTTTTGCTAAAAGTATGACTATCTGGCAGTTAGTATTTGCAAAGGCACATATCTTAAGCTTGGCTACATGATTATATTATATCTGTATTTAGATAAGTCTGTCTATGAAGGACCTTTTTAGTGCATTAGACATGTACACATGCACGATTCATGTCTTTTCCTGGCCAGTTCTATGACTTTTTCTGCTGTTGCGGTACAGATGATGGGAATGAAGCTGGAGAAAACTCTTTGGTTGGGTGATCTGTCTTTGTCCATTTTTGCGTATAGTGACATTTGTCATGTTCGAAGGTGAAGTTTTCCTCCTACTTCTTAATAAAATAAAAATTTAAAGGCTGATACAATTTGACAAATGTGTCTCTGTCAGAGAAATACTCAGAGACATTATGTATGATGTCAAATTATATTTTTGTGCAATTTATTAATTTAGGGAATATATACTTTCTTAGTCTTCAATTAATTCTTGGTTCATTAAAGGTATTTTTTGTAATTTTTTTTTAACCTGCAGCTACCTGTTTGGAACTATTGCTGCTTTGAAAGTAATGTCAAATATAAATATATTTATGAATATGTGTTTCCTTACCCGGGTTCCTGAAACACTTTCAGCCATTTAAAAAGAAAGAATTCTTAATTTAGTTTTACTAGAGACAATTCTAAAATGTGTGCTCACTGACAGCTGAAAATAAAGGAGCTATTTCAACTTGGTTAAAATCAATTTTTATAATTTGTAACAACAGATTGAGCCATGGCAATATTTCTTTAATAATTACTATCTCATCAGCATCACATTTCTTTTAAAGTTCCAGCAAAGTTGCTGAAGGAGCAATTGGAAAAGCCCTTGTTAGCATGAAATGTCCAAACCAGTTGTTGCTAAGTTGATTTTATTACATAAAGATCTTGATTTCCTCTCCATCAGGACACATCTCCATTTCCTACAGTATCTGAGGGGTGATTATCAATTTCCAGCATACTCCTCCTCTGGATATTTAAATCCCTTTAAGGGAGATGCTGAAAATACACTGGTTTATATCAGTCTGCAAATTATGCAGTGATGCCAAGGATGAGAGATATAATGTCTCTAGCTGTAAAAGGGCAGGGCCATACTGAGAATTTCTCTATTTATTGCAGTTTGTGATTAAAGTTTCCCACACACAGTTTATCCAGTAGGAAATCTTGACTTCTCTAACCAAAATCTGGCCAGAAATCTCTGGGTGCTGGAAAATTTACCAAAACACACAGACGGATACATGAAACTTCTAGGCAATTATGTCCAGCTTCTAATTTTAAACTTGTCTATATTTTGACATAGATGAACTCTTGGCCTCTTACAAAAATTTACTTAAAACCTTTGAAAATTGGTTATGTTAAGGTTATCACTGCTTCTTGTAGTTCTTGGACTGTAGTATCACAGAAGTACAGATGCTGGTGGTCTCTTATCCAGGTGCTGGTGGAAGTAACTGCGTATCCTCTCCCCACATGTTTACCTGTTCACTGCTTCCTGTCCTGAATCCCATCGCACAGCGTTGCTGCACGCTCTCCAACAACTGACATGTTTCATCCCAGAGGTGTTCCAGTGTTGTGAGATATGACCAAGGTCAGGTTTTGCCAACTATTGCTAAACATAACTCTTCTATCTGTATGAAAAAAAGTGTAAAACTTGGGCACCACTGTGAGGTAACTGTTAGCAAATTTTGATTTTGACCACAGGATATCATTAAAAATATCTTCCCTGCTGTGCCATATGAGGCTCAGTTAAATGTTTGTTCAAACAATCTGAGTTTCCCTACAGGAAAATATGTGGTAGGAACATATTAGTATAATTTGGATGCACAAAACTCTGAAATTCTCTATTTGTCAGGAGTAAGAAATTGGTCTTTGAAAGCATTTTCAGCAGGGCCTGCACTGAGATCACAGATGTCACCAGAGCACACCTGGATCATATGGAAGTTGTAATAAGTGTGTGCTCTCTGCTGCTGAAATGTATTTCTCTACTGGGGTTGCATCCAACCTAACCTTTGGGCAACTTATGAAACCCGGTTTGGAGCTCTGCTCTGTGTTGTGGGCCCACCTCCCATCATGAGGGAAGAAGATAGTTCTCTTAATGGTCTTGGGCTCCGTGTAATCTTCCAGCCTGTTTTCCTTCTGTGACCCTGTACTGTCACTAACAAAACTGTTTCCACAGGTATGCTGGTGTACCCGTTAGATCCATCTAGTATAAGAGCGAAGTCATGGATTCCTGTCATCTCTCACGCAAATAAAAAGGGCAAAGGTAGAAAGTGCTGGAAGAAGGAAAGGGTAGCTTCCAGCCTACAGATGCATACACACACATGTGCATACATACATGTATGTATATGCATAAAATATACATATATACTCACACACACTTTTTTAATGTAAGCTAATCAGGAGGGGGCAGGATTTTTTTTAAATACAAAAATACTGTGCTATTATTCTGAATTTTAAGGGGCTCAGAGCTTGTGAGGTTTTTTTGTTAGAGGCTGAATATTCTAAGTTGCACAAAAGCATGATTTTTCACAAATATTTTATTTGAAAATATGTCTCAGAAAACTAACTTATCAGTTGGAATAATGTACATTTTGGGTTTTTTTCTCTGAAATATCTTATTCAATAAGACTCTTAAAATAAGGAATGAGCTCATGATGAAGTGAAATGGAGATTTTATTGATCTAAAGCATGTTTGCCTAGAACAGAGCAAAATAAGAAAAAAGAGAGAACTTGGACTAATATACAACAATGCTGATGTTGTGATAAAGATACAGTGACTGACTCTTTGAATACAGATGTTTAGATTGAGGAGGATGCTGAATTCCGTTAGCTTGAAAATAACCTGCAAGTGTCATGTGCCTGAAGCTCCCTTTAGTTCCAGATTGACTGCTGATGGCATTTTCTGTATATACTCTCCAATAACTATCTAATCTTTCTATCTAATGGATATAGCAAAAATTTCACTGCCAGCTGGCAAAAAATGTCATATCTCCTGATGGCAATGTCATTAAAGGGTCATATTTAAAGTTATGATATAGCTATGAACTATGAGTCTATCAAAATGTGAAAGGGCTTGTGCAGAATCTTAAACAACAGAACAGCTGAACACAAATGAATTTGCTGCCTTTGTGATGTCTGGCTGGGTCATTGCTGATGTCATAATTCTACCATTCAATGAAATATTTATAAGTTTTAAAATCAAACAGGGGACGAGAGCAGAGCAGAACAATCCATTGATGGGGATTCAGATTGGTCCTTGGATGCATAAATGCTGGAGGGAAAGGGACAGAGGGTCTTCCATGCCATAGAGCTAATGCATTGCCTGGGGGCTGAATCCATCAGCTGCTCTTGTCAGCCTGAACTCCTCCACTGCCGGTGCTGTGCCGGGATGTTGAACATGCCTGGAAAAGGGAAGCGAATGTCAATTTTATAAAAGGAAGAGGAGACATGAAAATTGGTTCAAAACCAGTATCTGAACAAATGGGAATAAGGTGACCATTTTGAAAAGTAGATTGTTGTTTCTTTACCTTCAGGAGGGGGCCAAGTCACTCAAAATGGTGGAGAGCGGTTTACAGAAGACAGGGGCAAATGGGATTGAATTACTGCTTTGGAAAGATCAAAACATTTGTATTGTTACTGCAGTGGGGAGGCCAGGGAGCAAGCACAATGCTCCGTTCTGTTGCTGATTTTTATTTCATCTTTTTTTCAGTAAGGAAGAATTGTTGTTAGGAGCAATATCAGTAGTTGCTCTAGCTGGCACATAAAATGTCTTCACTTTTTTCAGTTTTGATTCAAGATGAACTGGCTTAGAGGTAATATTGATAAAGGTCTTGAGAAAAGAAAACTGGAAACTCTGGAGGCAGTTTGAGTTTATATCTTGCTGGGAACTGACCTCCAGGCTTTGGGGCATTTGCATGGCACAGATGGCATTTTCCATCTGAAATCACCTACTGTGGAGGTAAGGATCTGGAGACACATTCTGTAGATTCTAGCTTGTGCCTGAAATCAGTTAATCTCTTTTCGTGGTTTCCCAGAGCATGGAGAATTTATATTTAGTAAGTTTAGACAGACACTGATTTAACAAGAGGGAGAATCTTAGGCTGTAACTCTGCACTACAGAAATTTTTTTTCACGGTTTTGGCATAAGCTGTTTCTTTCTCCCAGCTGCATACTCTGGTCTCTAGGATGCAACGTGTCCCCATGTCAATCAAGTTAACTTCTTGTGAGCTGTCCCATTAAATATGTTATGAAAGTGATCTTTGATCCAAACAAAAAAAATCCTGCCTAAAGAGTTGTTTTTCAGCCTGGGTCATTTAATTAACCTGCTTTAAAACAGGTTGTAGCAGCACAACTCAAGGGGTGATACAGTACCGAATAGGGCCAGAAATGAGTAGCCAGGGCAAATTAGTCTTAATTAAAGCTAATTGATGCTTAAAACTAGTCTTATTACTACAGCTCCTATATTATGAAGCTTTAGTCTCAAAGGCCTCATTTCTGAACAGCTGAAAAAGGTCTAGTGTAAAAATGGGGGTTAGTATAGGTAATTGCATTGCTTCATAAAGATGCAAATCTGTTGTTTGAAGAGGTAATTCAGAAATGATCATTTGTGCAAAGTGAAACTACCAAGATATTTTAGCTTGCTTGGGTCACTCACAATTTAACGCAAGCTGATCTAATTGACAGATATTCTTAACTGACAACTAGCAGCAAAGAGCTTTTTTCACTCTAGCGTGGGCTCCATTAAACCAAGGTTGTATGATAGTGGCAGTGGAGCATGGAAAACAGATCACTGGCAGTTCCTGTGACTTTAACCATGAACTGACTAAAGAAGACTTCACTCTCAAGTCCTCCATGTCCAGCATCCTCCATGAACACTCAGCTCACTCAACATAAGGAAGGACAGCAATCTCACTGGTACACCTTAGCGTACCTTGGACCAACAACATCCTCTTAGCATGTTCAAAATTCTCTCCGGACCTCTAGTGAGACAAAGAAAGTGAACAGAGGGGCAATTATTTTCCATGCTTCCATAATTTACTCTCATTCAGTATGATCTTTTTGTATTCATATCCCTTTCGTTGTTTCCATTCTGAGTTTATTCAGTTCAATCTTTTATTTAATCAGGTATGCGATTCCTTGGAGGTTTTTCTTTTTATACTAAGGTAGCTTCACTCACACTGCAATCAACTTGCACTGAATTCGGCAAATGTTGAATGTTACAAGTAAAGATTACTGTGATCATAATATAATTATTTAACATTTTAGCTAAAAATTCAGATGTTGCTTTTGCCTTTATAGTTAGGGCAATAACCAATAGTTAACTGGATTTCTGTATGTTTGTATTTCACAATAGGGAAAAAAACCCAAAAGTTCTGTATATATTGTACAGCTCTTGCCCCAATAAACATCATGCAGATAAATTTAAATGTTTGTATGCAGGCCCTCTGACTACTATTTGTCCTGAAAATGATAAATACCCAGAGTACTGGCAAAAAAATGCCAAAGTTATAAAGGACATTATTCTTATCAAAATGTGTTTGAAAGAGTAGAATAAATTGTGTCCTTGTGGTTATAATTGGAAAAAGAGACTGCATCAATTGTTACTTTAAAATAACATATTTGCTTTAGTATTTGCTAGAAAATCTGGAGGTTTGCTGCCTAGTAAGATAGAACATTAAAAGCAATTCTGTTATTAAAGAGTGAAGGTATTTCTTACTAGTCTATATTTTCAGCTGGTCAATGCCAGAATGTGAGATCTGTGTGCAAAACCATACATATGTACCATGGTGTACATACCTATATAGAAAGAGAGGAAAAGAGAGTGCCTAGTTTAAAACATATGTGACTCAGGGGCTCACATTCCTTTCAGCTGCATCAGGATGTGGATTATGGGCCATTTGACATGGCCTCACAACTTTTCTGACATCTAAGTGTGGCACCGCTTTGGTGCTTCATGTATGGCCATCATTAGACATGGAAGTAGTCCTGTGTACTTCACTTGTGTTGTCCCCCTGCCCTTTTTATTTCTTTGAATTGTGGTAAGCCCCCTGCTGAAATAAAAGTATATGCACTTTAATTTCTTTTATATATTGCTTTCTAGACAATCTTGTAAAGATGAGTCTCAAAGCCATACTATGCCTAGGAAGGGGTCCCACTGCAGATGGTCAGTATGTAAGGCCAGAGAGAATGGAGCCTAAGCCAGGGAGATCACTCCGGATTTTACAATGAACTTGATACGCATGAACATCCAAGCATAGTTTATGCTCCTCCCCAGCTTCAGTGCAGTGACAGCGAGGAATGATCTGGTCCCTCTGGTTGCACACCACTTGTGAATACAGATCTCAACAGATCAGGTAAAACTGATAGCTTCTTGTGTCAACTCTCTCATGCTTGAGCAACAACTTAAACATCCTGTTGTTAGGTGCTACCCAGTAATGTCTATCCCTTTCCCTCATATAAGGGAGATCTCACATTATTAAAGTACTTGCTTTACTTTATTTCTGTCTCTGTTTTTTCTCCCCAGCTTTAGATTTATGAGCCACTGTAAGCTTTTCTGACTGCTTCGGAAAAGGATTCATGCCTGCTTGTACTCACAGCACCCAACAAATCACTCATTTCACAATGTTCATTTCTCTCACTAGATGGGTATTCTTCATTTTTTGTACATCTATCACCCTTCACTGCAGTAATTGGAAGGATTTTGCATACCAGTCTCAAACAAGAGGAATATATTTTATTTGTTGTTGTTTTGAAATGTGGATTCAGTCAGTTCTGGTCCTTTTTTCTTTGTCACCACAGCGTGAAAAACAGTGAAAGGCACCTGCACATTAAAATGAAGGCTAATTTTCAGGTTCTATTTTTTGGAGTAGTTGATTTTTGCCTTGAGGAAGAAGGATGGACTAACTGACCTAATGACATCCCTTCCAGCTCTGTTTTCTATGCTTCTGTTATTAGCTGAATGTTCATGGAGAAAAATACATTTTGTTTTTATATCAGATGCTTGGCATTCAGCAATTCCTTTTTTTTTTTTTTAAAATTCTTTGCAGTTTAGCCGAATTACTTGCATTTTGTTTCATGGTGAAGATTTTCCTTTGAACGTAAGCTCTGGTTGTCAAGCATTGGTGTTTCAGCAATTCCAGATGATAGTGACAAATAGATGCATTTAAAATATCACTTATGTAGAGAAAATCTGTAAAAAAAAAAAATTATTTTTTCCTTTGAGCAAACAGAGCAGATATTCAGCTTTTCCCTTGGCTCCTCTCTCTCTTGATTTGGGAAGGCCACAGCCTTTCCTGTGTCAATCTGTCTCCTTACAAGGGAGATGGGAGACCCCCAGAGAGATACACATCTGAGAAGACCCTTAACTATTTGATATTCCTTCTGATCTCTAAGTTAGCAGCCAGATAGTGTTAGCTTGCATTTTTCTTTGAAGCAGACCCATGACGATTTTTCTCTTCAGTCTCTTCGGTGTGACTCAGTTGCTGAGCTTGGCGTATCCTTTCTCTAGGAAAATGACATCTGAAACAGTGGGTGAAAGACTCATCTAGCCGAGCTTTCCATCCCTGCCAATGGCTTGTGCCTGTGGAGAGGATGCAAGAAATGAATCCTGTCTCTCCTCTGACATCTGTCTCCCCGTTTCCCCCAGTCAACAGATATGATTGTTACACCCCCATTTTCTTTCAGCAGCCCACAGTAGAAGTTATATCAGGTGCTTCTCTTTGTTGCATCTGTGTTTATGATGTTACGTTGCAAGCACCCCCTTAAGATACTGGATTTTTGATTTCTGGCTGCAATCCACGTGGATGTTAGTTTGGTAGTGTAAGTGCCAGAAGCTTGATATAACAAAACATTAGAGGTCATCTACCTCAGCCCCGAATAGCACTAGATTGTTTTCTGTTATATACCCTTTGGACATTGGGATTTGGGGGAAGTCTTTTTAAAAGAAATTTCTTGAGGGGGTCTGTGCCATTTCTATTGTCAGTCTTCTCTGCACCTCACTGTTAGAAATTGCTTGATGCTGATCCTATTTTTTTTTCCCCCTGGCTTTGATTTCATCTAATTGATTTTCATTGCAACCCTTCCCTTTTTCAATGCTTACTGGTAAGCAGCTGTTGTACAACCCAACAGGTTATCAAGGCAGTTCACTTCATTTTCAGTTCCTAAACCATCTTTTAAGTTCTTGTTAACTGCATATTGGCTTCTGGATTTTTTAACCCACTTCAGGTCTCCTGTGCGGAAGGACCCAGAATTCAAGGTAGTGTCTTATACCTGGGTTCACCAGCGTCCCCTAAGGAGCCCAGGAGTGCTGTACATTCATAAACAGAACTGGGGTGCTCAGGGCTTGTCCAGAGAGTGCAAGTGTCTCCCTAAGCATCTAAGTTGTGTGGGGTAGGAAGCTCCTACTTATTTTTCTCTTTGTTTTAATGACTTAGTTGCAAACATTTAAATTTTTTTCTCTGATATTGTCCTAGATTTTTTAAGCAAATCTACCTTACTTGTACCCTATACTTTCATTTTGTTTCAAATTTACCTTCTGAGTATGCATATTGATATATTCTACAAACAACATTTTTTCAGGATGCATACAATATATTATTTTTTCAGCTACAGATACTGCCTTAGTTTTCAGTACCACCTGCAAGTGTAATTAATGTGATTTTTGCACTCTTTCCATGTCCTTCAAGTGACATTATAAAGCTGTTTCTGCAGGGGGAGCCAATGAATACATTCTTGCAACTTGATTTCTTACTAGTTTACAGCTACTTTTTACTTAGGGTTCTTAGGGCAGTTTTCAGTTTTGGATTTAAGATGGTTTGAAATAACCTTTCAGTAAAAGTTCTGTGATGCGTTAGTAAGGTAAGTGTATTCTCTTTGCTGCTTTTTCAGCTAGCGTTGTCGTTCCCTTCACCACGTCCTCCCTATTCTGTTCAGATGAACTGCCCCTCTGGTCTTCAAAACCATCCATAGTTTAGTCCTTACATCTCTGCTCTGTGCAGATCTTGACATGTGCCTCTGTGGTCTACTGTAAGGCAACAGAAAAAGAAGAAAAGGAATAGCTGTCTAAGATGTGACAGCATTAGGTTCTGTCATATCTGTGAGGGTAACGACCTTGTGAAGGTTGTCTGTATTTTTATTTGGGACTGGGTGATGTGACTGAGTGATTGTTTGACACTAAATGAACCAGTAAGGTACCTTTCTTTCAGTGAGACTTTGAAAGCTCTATTAATCCTACTTTTAGGGACAGAAATTTCTAAATCTTCCAGGCCATATGTTAAGCCTACAGCCTCATTAGTTATGACTCACAACAGGTCTACATAATATTCTTTCACTATAGGGTACATATGTGAAAACTGCTATTGCTGGAAAGATGAGATGGTGTTATATGCCAGCAGTGCTTCACTTTGTTTTAATGGGAGATCTCTAACTACTGCGCAGTGACCAGAGCATGAGGAAGTTTGCACTTACCAACATGGATTCACGAAGTATAAAGAAAAGGTATTCCTCTGCATGCAGAAGGAATTTATTTTGTTTGGTGGCCACAGTTGAAATATATTGCCATTAAGAAGAAGCTACTGAATCAGATATTTCTGAGATTTTTGTAATTTGATTAAGCTTATGCCATAATTAGAGAAATCTGCCAGGTTTTTTGCAGCTATTACACTAATGTTTGTGAGATGTGTTTCCCCAATCTGTTACTGAATCGTTTTCCTACACAAATGTAACTCCCAGGTGTGCTGCTACACTGGTGCTTTTAATTGCATTTTATTTACTGTGTTCCAGAATTATCATTTTGCTTTCATCAACACTTACAGGTAATTTAATGCAAGCAAACTAAATTCGTTAAGATCAAAGCACTAACTGTGGTGCTTGTTCTATGCTTTCATTTCTATGGCAGTTAAAACCTTTAGGTTAAACATATGTTGACATACCTTTTGAGTGTATCGTCTGGAGGAAACGGATGTCTTTCCCTTATTGGTAGGTTTGCAAACTATTTCATTTCTCTCAATATCAGGTTGAGAGATCGCCGTACCTGTTCATTAGAAAAGGAAAACAATGGTATTTACTATTAGCAGAGTGTAAAGATCATGTGAGGTGACGCAGGAAGCAGCTGTGGAAAAGAATCCTTTCCCTTTGCTATACAGTCTCAAAACTTGCTTGTGGGGTGAATGTAGTGCGTAGAGTTTACTAGCTGTGAGTGGTCCCCTTGGAACCAGTGATGCTACTTGAGGTAGAAAGCACTAGAATGAGCAGAAAATGATGCAAAATTGGCTAGCTGACACACTGATAAAAGTAAGATGGGATGTTGCAAAAATCAATGCTCTTTTGCCAGTGCTATAATACCGAATATCTTAAATGACTCTGATTTGCCTTCCTGCCTAGTATGTTGACTTGTGAATGAAGGTGAATGTACTGTATGCAAGTGGTTCTTAGTCCCAGCTGTATGTCACGTGCTTGATGCAGTTGCCCTTGCTGAAGGAGTGGCTACTTACACCAGATGTTGGATTTTACTGCTGAGGCTAATCCAGGTGTTTGAGAGTCAGCAGTTTGGGGTATGTGCACACCAATGGATATTTGAGAGTCTGTGAGCATATTGAAAGCTATATGCTTTTGGATGTGCTGGAAAATCATTTAGTGAATGACAGGTCCAGAGCAATGGCACTGTGTATGAGCAGTCAGCTGGGAAAAAGAAAGCCTGGTTACAGGAATTTTAAATGAGGGTAACTGTTTGACTTGAGGAGAACAAAATGAGCTGAAAAAAACAGCCTAGAAATACATGGTCAGAAATAAAGGGAGCCAGCTTGGACTTGCTAGTAGTTCTGTCTTCAGCAAACACTCTTAAGCTCTTACTCCCAAAGGAGAGAAAATAATAAAAAGGTAAAATCTAAACCAAGAGAGCTACTGATCCATTCTGGATGGCAAGCAGAATGCTATAACTGCCTGGGAATGGGAGAAGAAAAAAGCAGGCACTGGGGAGGTTCGGTATCTTGGCTACCAAGGGCAAAACAGAACTAGCTGTTCTGTTGGTACAGCAGATGAGATTTCTATTGTGCACAGAGAAAATTAACCTAACAAAGACACAGGACGTAGATAAGAGGGAGAGTTGCCAGGACAATGAAAGAAGGTAGCTATTTGGCTGTGATACAGATTTTCTTTTGATTGTCACTGAAAAACATACCCTGACTAACGTGGAACATAAGTCCTTTCTGTGAAGACATTAACACGACATTTGCTGGAAAACTTGGAGGGCTGAATGCTATCCACACCTACCAGCTGTGTTGCAAAGGGAGCAATGCCATCTCTTTTACATAAGGCTGTCCAGTGCCGAGTTTGCCATTAAGAGGGGAAATAGTTTGTCTTTGGCTGGTACTGAACAAGGTTTCACAGGCCTTGGACAAATTGAACATTATTTGAAACCATGCATTCATCTGCTGCCTGCTGTTTCTTCTGTCTGTTTCACTCATGTTCATTGAAGTCCTCCTTGGAAACTTCTTGCCAGTGGTCATAGCTTGCCCTTTCCTGTTTGTGGTTTGTTGCTCTGTCAGACTGGAGCATTTGAATACCTGTTGTGAGGCTTTCCAAACACTGCAATTCAGTTATACGAGTCGTAACTCATGTAGTCCCTCACAGTGAATTTCTTGGAAAATATTTTAATGCAATTTCATTGAATTAGTAATATGAGTATGAAGCAGCAGGTGATCTACTGGCTGTAACGGAGTACTGATATGGCATTCTTCAGGTTCCCAGGGACCTTCTGAGGTTCCTTCCAACCTGATTTATCATTTGGTCCTGAGTTTGTAGTCATACTCCTGTATAGGACATCTTCCTCATCTTGGTATCATTGGAAAGGAGTGGGCTGTCCTTGCGACCACTGAACAAGAGACAAGTTTTTTCTGAGTTCCCTTCTTCATGCATTTGACAACACAGCTACTGCCTTATTTACAAAAAAAATTCGGAGGGGAAAAAAAGAGAAAAAGCAAAGTACAAAAGCTCTACTGTGTGAAAAAAATGGAGAGCCTTTCAGTCTCACCAACTAATCTCCATTCAGTAGTGCAGAGCATGTACCTCTGTTAAAGGCACGACTCTGTTAAGTATCACAAAAGATCTGCTCCATCCTTATCCATTGGGGGCTTGGATTTTTTTGGGATGCTGTTAGCTTAGCTTCTGCGGCACAGGACACAGCTAGTTTTGCTCTGAAGTGAGGATGTCTCTTCACAGATGAAACAGCACCAACTGGGTTGATGTTTAATCCTCTGGTACAAGGGGAGATTCATGTTGATTGCAGACCTGTCTCCTCAGTACAAACCAGTGCCAGCTCTCAATTGCAGCCTCAGTTTGAGATGGATAGTTGGCAGCATCTTTGAGGGCTGAGGTCACAACAGTATCACCAAAACCAGAGCTTTGCAGTTGCCAGGGCCAAACAGAAAGCTACAGAATATTTGACTTGTTGGTACATCAGCACTGCTCAGTTTTTTTCAGGGCTTAATTTGGGGTTTTCCAGCCTCGTGACTGGGAAGTTTTAGTAGCATAACTGTGTCGGTTGGAAGATTTTAAATTATTTTTGTAACTGATTTAACTGCATCAGTAAAAGCCCTATATGTGGCTGCAGTTAAAACAATATAAAACATGCATTATACTGTAATAGCTCATTTCACTTTCTGTATCAATTTGTGTTTTACATCAATTGGAGTTTGCCCTCTTGGAGGGCAGGAGAAGAGGGAAGCAGGAATACTGCTTTAAGTCTGATGGCTTAGTTAAAGTCAACCCTTCCTCCTTATCCCTCAAACTATTTCATCTTCCTAAAAGCAATACTGCATGTGCTGAATTAGAAATCCATTAATGTATCAGCCATATTAAAAAAAAAAAACCCACCCAACCAAACAAACCCAAACAGCTAGGCAATTTAGTGTTCTTTGGGGTATCTCCCAGTAAATTGATCATCTCCTCTAACTCATCCTGCTGACAGGTCTCATTGACTTAGTTTAGCAAATATAAACCAATTTCACCCAAGCACTTTGCCAAAGAACCTACCAGTCTAACCTGCTATTAATGTCTATCTGGATTTAAATATAGGGATAAAGCCAAAAAAGCTGTACAAATGCTACAAAAGCCTTGGTGGTAAAACCAGTATAAAACCTTTGCATAATTGCTTCTGTGCTAGGCCTTTGTCATAAAAACAGTTTGTTCATTTGGGCTGCTGGTGTTCAGCAGCAGAGAGAAAGGGTAACAGCATAATCTGTTAAGGTGTTGGTTTGGCAGTCGGTGGGTTGTGTTTCCATCTGGAGGCTGCCAAGTCCTGACTGAGTCCAGATTTCAGACTTCAGTTTCCACCATTGGCAGCAAACAAGGGCTCCTGTGAAGGGGTGTTTGCAAAGGGCCAAATGCTGTGCCAGGAGCATCTCTTATATGTTTATCTTTATAGCTCTTGTGTGTTATGAGACAAATATTGTATGACAAATACTGAAAAGGACATAGACACCTTTTATAAATCATAGCTTACTATTTAAAATAATTGCTTCTCCCACCCTCAAAAAAAAAACCCCAAAACCTAGGAAACTTCCTGAAGAAATATAGTTGCCAAAATAAGGCAAGAATGTTGGAGGTCCTGCTTGGCTGGAAATGGGTTGCTTTCTTGGACCAGAGGGTGAGCAAGGGAAGAAAGTGAGGCAATTCCATAGAGTTGTACCTCTGTTTGAGGAGGTGACCCAGATGTGGGTGAAATTTTACAATCTGTGTTGCTATATTGCCCTGATAACTTGCTCTAGGACTGGGATGCTATTCTTGGTGGCTGATATTTGTGCATTGAGTGTACTCTGTAATGCCTTCTTGTGTCTGTTAAGAGACCCAGTGTCACGTGACAGTTCAGCCAGAAGAGTCTTAGCTTTAAGTGTGTTACACAGAATTTGCTTGGGGGTTATCTGTTCCTACAGTCCTGTCTTTTATGAAGTAGACCCTATGCAGGATTGAGACCCTGTTTGAGAGCTGACAGTAGAGCTGATCACTTGGGCCAAAATTTTGCAAATATTGTGTTAATATGATACTTTACATAAAATCATTTCCTATTGTTTTAGTGGTTCTTTATTCCTGCCACAGTAAATGACTGCTGAAACATCACCATAAGGATTTAATTTCAATGAGTAGAGTCTTGGTTTCTTTCCCCATCTCCGTGGCTGTGTAAACTGTGAAAAATAGGAAACAAGTCATCACCCCTTTAACAAAACCTTTCACAAAAGACATTCAAAGTGTAAAGTCATTACTGGAAGCAAACACATGCATACACACCACTCCCGGACTTCGGTGTTGCTTAGTCTTAACTGTATTAATATATGAGGAATAACCGATTCCCGCTTCACTCAAGGTAAAAATACATGCCCAACCTTTTAAATAGGTGTGTCAGTTCTGCCACTCACCTGAAAAAAATGGGATGTCTAGTTCCAGACTGTCCAGGGCAAAAGGCATTAAAACCTTCTTGTTTAATTTATCTTCTTTTAATGACTTTGTATGTTCAGTCTGCAGTTGGGTTTTATATTGCTGGGGAGATTTGGATTTGGGGCAACAGGGGCAGGAACGCAGGCTGTGCCATGAGGATGCAAGCACTGGCTGGAGTTAAGTGGAAAAAGTCAGTGGCTATCATGCTTGCCTAGAATTTTAGTGGAAACTTGAGAGATGATAGCTGTATTTCTGACTTTAGAAGGGCATCCAAGTCCCTGGGCTAGAATAAGACTGGAATGATGAGAAGGGGAGAAGATGTAAATGCGCTTGCAACTTGCTGTCCGTCCTGTTGAGGCTGGGCTGCTAAATAGAAGGCATGCAAACCATTTTGATCCAGAGAGAAAGTGTTGAGAGTAAACAGCAAAAAAAGTGTAAACACAGCCTGAATACCTTATAAAAATACATTCTTCAGTCTCTTGCCTGGAGAATGAAGGTGATATGTCCTCTGTGAAAGTACTGTAAGGATGTATCTCTGTCCTTAGAACAAATGGTGGATTCTGTCAGGTAGAAAGCAGTGCTAGAGTTAACCCTTCAACAGAGATGTCTGCTTCCTATTTTCCTTCCAGACAGTCAATGCTTGTTAATCCACTTCTGTTTTAGTGATCCCTGTAGTGGTAGAAGAGTAGCCATATGGCTTGCAGTAACTTGCCTTTCAGCGTAGAATTGAAAGAGATTAATTTTCTTTTTGCCTAGATAATGCTTTGAACCCTATTTTACATGGCCTGAGCAAAACTATGGAAGCGACCAGGCAATTTCAGAACAGTGAAACACCATCTCAAGAGAGGCCAGCACAGGAATGTGCCTGGAAAATGGTCCCTTACAGTGGGCCCTGGAGAAGCCTCAATGTGTAGCAAGCAGATGGCTCAGCTCTGTCAACATCAGAAAGTTTCCTAAAACACCAGATTATTGAGGCAATGAGGTTCTGGCTAGCTAACTACATCTGAGATGCTCATGGGCATGGCTGTCTTCAAGCCCTTGCCTTTCTACAAGACAAAAAACATTTTAATCCTTGAAAGAAAATTTTATAAAGGAAGTATGTGAAAATGAGGACTGTAACATAAATGCATGTTTGCTAATAACAGTGGAAGACTGGATTCGACAATGTAGGAGGGCTCTTCCGGCTTTAAAGTCTCATAGTATCTGCAAAACTACATACTCAAAAAATCAGTGGGTGTTATGCAGAGGCCATGCTAAATAAGAATATTTAAAAATAGTGAATAATTAAAACCTGTCTGGGAACAGTTATATAGGTAATTTAAATCTCAGGTGTGCACAAAAGAAAAGGAAATGTGAACATATTACAATTTGGGATTGCGTATTAGATTTGCCTTGTTCAAGTGATTCCACATCTGAACTATAAGCACTATGCTGTATGCCACCAAGCACAGCAAATCTCAAAGCAGCATGAATACGTGCATTACTCTTGGATTTAATGAACTTTCTCTTCAAAGAAGACAAAGTGCCTTTGAAATGGGAAGTGCAAGTACACTACAGTTCCCAGAGAACTACTGTGGCTTTCTCTTTATGTAAAGGACATTGCAAACTGGGAAGTTTAATTCATGTCCTGCATGTTTTATGCTACCAGTCATGGTCCTTAGCTGATAAATAAGAAAAGCGAATTTGGTCCTGAAAAGAGGAGGTGTACAGGTGAACAGTATAAACTTGCCCAGGTGCTTCCCAGGGGGAGGGTTAAGCCACACCTTTGGCTGCAGTGTATTTTTTATCTGTTTTGCAGTAGATGTATTTCTAAGCTATTCATGACTTTAGTATAAAGAATGACAAATAATGTATTCAGTGAGGGACCATAGGGACAACACAGGAAAGAGAGCCTAGATGCAGGATTGTCATTTCTGGGTTGATGGATGACCTAAAAATGTCGGCGGCTAAATTTGTGTGTAGTGACTCAAGAAATAAAGTTATGCTTGGCCAAAAGAAGCAAGTGAGCCTGATTTGTTCCTACAGCTCAAGCTCAATAGTACCTGGTTTTGCATAGAAAAAGTTGGTAACAGAAGAAATTACTATAAAAGATCCATATTTGCAAGTTTGCAAGTGATCAACTGAAAGAAAAGGAGGACAAGAGAGCTAGTGTGTCATTGTAAAGAAGATGGTTTTCAGAAATCTCCGTTGCACATGAAGAACAGACTTGTTTTCAGAAACTCTAGTCCTGCCTACAATATTTTTTTTGGTAAGAACAGCATCCAAGAAGTTGCTACAATGTCTGTATGCCAGGGAGCAGCAAATGAAGCTTTAATTTTTTTTCTAATATTGCTGTTTGCTTTTCAGGACAGCACATGCATTCTCTCTGGGTTATTTTTTTTCCTCCCTATTGTGTAAACTCCATATACATTATACATAGAAACATGCATGAGTAAGAGAGTGGGTGAAGTAAGAATTTACTTGTGCAATTATATTTAGGTATAAAAAGCTACTTTTACTGTAAAATGGATTAAGAGGAAGTTTGTTTGTTGTCGTTGTTGATTATTGTTATTTTTTTATTTATTCTAGTGATAGCAGTTATCCTTCTTTCTAACAAGAATAAAATCCACCAGCTCAGGGCAGCACATCACCCCTTTCTGAATTTAGAAGCTCATCATCTCTATTATGTTTGTTAGTGTTGTTTTGGGATATATTTCTGGGATATAGCTCAATTCTATTTGCCCTATAGCAGTAATCTCACTGAGGTGGCATACATATGCTCTTTTCTCCTCCTTCATATTTCAGCTGCAGAGATCAGAAGGTTTACTGGAGTTCGTGTTGCTATTGCCATGCCTTTCTTCTTAGTGTCTCAGAAACCGGAAAGGAGCATGGGAAGTGTCTTTGTGCCTTACAGAGAACTGTGGTAGACTGAGGGAGAAGCTGAGTTAATGCTGATATGTGTAGCAAGAACAACTGAAACACAAGGAAGAAGAAGAAGTAGTCTTCTATTCTCTACTTTCTAAATCCTTGCTATTAAGCAGATGTTCCTCCAGGTATGTTTCCCTTTTCTCACAACTCCGGCACCTCTGTCTTTCCGAAGAAGCGCCAATATTTCTAGACTTACCTGTACAGAATAGCAGATCAGGATTGTAAAAGAATGGGATTTTGAAGGGAAATTTTAATGAAACTGAATGGAGAAGTTCTGAAGAAACAAGATTCGAAGCCAAGTTTCAGAATGTTTTTATACTGGGTTGAGAAAATTGATGAGAACTATGTTTGTGGCTTCTGCCAGTTTCTTTTCTTTATTAACATCAGCTACTTAAAAGAAGTTATGGGTCAGCCTTAGAACAGAAAGAGATGCAGTCTGTATAAAAACGTTATTCCTTCAGTATTTCTCCCTTTTGTTTTACAGTGCCAGCTGTTCAGCTACAGTTTTTTGGTTTTAATGACCATTGCCCAGAAGAAGCCCTTTCCATAGTTGTGGCTCTATAAATTATGAGAGCCCTAACCTAAAATAAGTTCATTTCTTGGAAGCCAAACTGAAGATTCAGAAAGGCACAAGCCTGAGCTTTTCAGGGATACACTGTACAGAGGTAAGGACCCCAAATCCGTAAGGTCTACCTCTGCTTTGCAGAGTCAAATCACTAGTTAGGCAGGTAGCTTTCATAGTGTAGCTCAGCTGTCCTGTACAGACTGATAAGGAGCAGCTGAGCTTTAGTCTGTTGTTGTCTGGGGTGAAAATTGACCCCTGCAGAACTGCAAGGTGTTTGAGAAATGTAAATAAAGCAATAACGATTTTAGAAGCATTCAGCCTAATGCTCTCTCACCAGGTGGTTTCCTAAGGAAGACTTTCTTTTCCTCTCTTCCTTTCCTTCCCTTTTGATGAAACGAAGTCTCCAGGCTTCATGCTAGGAATTGCCCAGTCTCTCCCCTCTCTCCTGCACAGCCCTGTGTGCTGGAGAAGGGACCGTATTCCCCAGCTCGCTTCTGAAGGATCCAAGCCTTGCCCCGTGCACCTGTGCTCCCCCAGACCCTGCCCAGGGAGGGGACAAACAGGCTGGCACGTCAGATCTGAAACAGTTCTGCTGCTGTAATCCCTTGATCCACATGGGTCTTCCACAAGCCTCCTGCCATCCCTTGACAACAGCTCCCTGGCTGCCTCCTCACCTGCAGTGGGAGAAGGGGAGGGACAGGGGGCTTCATAGCCCCCTACCTTCTCCCCACGCCAAGCAGACATAATGGTTCAGATATGGTCTCAAATTTGAGATGCCATTTAGAGGAGGTTGGTACTATACACATTCAATAGGAGACAGCTTACTTTTACTTGGTAAGTTTTAGGTTTCTGAGACTTTCTTCCAGACAGATATTTTATTGTAATACCAACCTGTGATAATAGATTTGTGAGTCCATCCCCTCATCACCAATTAAAATGGAAATAATTTAGCAGAAGGAGGCCTTGCAGGATCAAACCCAGCAGCTTTCACGCACTGAATGCTCAACTGGAGGTACTACCTATTTAAGCATAGAAAGTCTATAAAACATCCACTTCTGTCCCTCACTGTGATATACTGCAACTCCCAGGACTGTGTTCAGTATGTAGCACAAATCAAATTTCTAGACAACCGGATCTGTGTTCCTACTTCGCTCAGTTATAAGGCAGTAATTCATTTTCCATTAATTTTCACACAGATTATACTTTCTTGAATATTAACAAGAAGGGGGTTAGAATCAAAACCTAATCCAGAATTTACGGCAAATAGAAATAACAGCTTTTTGTCTTTCTTAGTGTCGTTGATCTTTTGAGTCAATACCATTCATAAAAATAAATACCTGGCAGAATTAATTTCCCATCACTTCAGGTATCTACAGTAGACGTAGCTCTACACCTGGGTTTCTCACCTCTTTCTACATTGTTAGTGACAAGAAATGGGCAGTAGGGAATGACTCATCTGAACTTCTTTGGGCAACCAATTAGTCTGTAATTTAGGCTGAGGCAATGGGCACAGAAATGTCTGTTTCTTCCCAGTAACAGTCACGGCAATCTGACACCCTCGGGCAGAGGCAGTCGCTCAGAAGAACGCTCTTCCAGATGAGGCCTCTCCTGTGCAAGGTGATGTGTGCAGCCCCACTGGCATCACAGCAGCCCTGAAAGTTGCTGCGTGCACAGGAGAGGGACCCGAAAATGTATGCCTGCTTGACGGATCGTTTGCTTTACTGATAAGGATTGTTTAGCTGTTTGATACTTTTGCCTGAGCAGGTAAAGAGGAATAGATACCAGCAAAAGGCTAAAAGGTTAAAAGTTTGTTTGCTTTACATGTTATTGTTTCTGTAACAAGAATAAGACTAGGAAATATTTGCTAATTATGTTTTACTTGTTTTTTTTTTAAAAATAAAACAACCAACACCCCAAAACCCTGAAAGATAATAGACTTTAAAACGTTTCATTCAGGCACATTACAGTAAAATTCCCCAGGTGGTAAATATGTTTTTTTTTGTGGGGGTGGTTTTGTTTTTTTTTTTCTTTTTCTCCTGAGGGTACCAGAACTCTTCCAGGAAAGACTTTTTTTCCTCAAAGAATAAAAATATTTTTCTTTCCAGTCAGACTTCAAAATGTTTTCCTAGGGAAGAAAAACTTCTTTCCAGCTGTAAGACTCCTGTTGAAGACCCGTTATGTCAGGATATGTTAGCATATCACTTTTCCATGTGTGATCACTATAATTTGCTGCTCACGCCCTTGCTTACTCAATCCCTTGAATGTTTAACTAGACATTTTATTTTGATAGTGATTAATAAGCCCTCATTGTTTTAATGTAATGTTTAAACCAACAGCATTTGGCAAAAAAGCACTGCTTAAACTCCAAGCATATCTGTATAGCTCAGGCCTTAGGCTCCTACCCCACAAGACAAAATCATTGCCAGTCCACAGAACTCCATATTGTAGCAGTACTATTGCATACTTTGGCTGAGGCTCTTGTTCCTAAATGCATTTATTAGGTGGGGATTTAGGTACCTGTGTAGATTAGGATATGTAAAAGAAGGGGTACCCTGACTTTTCTCACTGACGAAAAGTCGTGCAATAGCAGCATTGGCCTGGTACACACTGCAGACTGTCTTCAGGGATAGTGAATTGCATGAACTCAAAGCTTGCTACTGTAGCGCTTATAAGCTCTGCAAGCGCTTACCATCAGATCACAGTCCTTTGAAGCTCTTCGGGACTAAAACATTCGTCCTGCAGTCAGCCGAGCAGGAGCTCCTTTGCAGCTCTGCTGTGGCAGGGGTTTTTACGTTGCAATCGGTTTGCAGTGTCAGAGGTGTGTACTTTTGCTAAGGAGCCAACAGTATTAAGTTTCATGTATCATGGCTGATACTGTGTATCAGAAAAGCCTGAACTCTCTATGATTGACTTTAACATGCTGCTTGTTTAACAGGATGTAATTGCGGTAATTCAGCCAGAGAAAATCGGCATTTTCAGTTGTTCTGTGCAAAGTGGAATAGTCTGAAAAAGCACCACTAAAATCTGCATCTCGGGACAGCTATAACAGGTTAGTTACATTCTGTGACCTGGCAGAGGGGTAGGTTCAGGTTCTCCTAGCAAAAAGAGAGGATTTGAACTGCTATCTCTGCTATTCTAAACCACCATATGAACGGACTAAGGACAAGAATGACACTAGGTATTGTGTTTGGGGGAAGAAAGGAGTACAATCAAAACTCTACTTTGGCACCAAGAACAAGAAACTCCCTGCGGCCGAGGTGCAAGGTGCTTGCTGAGCCCTGGAGAGAGGTAAATCCTTTTAAAGGTTTGACTGAGGGAGGATCCCCGTATAGAGCTGATGTGTAAGTGTAAATTGCACAAACAAATCAAAAAGGATCATCCTTTGTTTTAGGAGCTGCTACACTAAAATAAACTGCTAATAGAACCGTGAATTAACTAAAATGAATATAAAAGCCTATCAGTAGAACTTGCATTTAAAATGCACTGAACAAGGCAAAGAGAAAATGTACTTAGGCATCAAGGTCACTTTCATTCAAGAAGTTTGCTAAGTTTGCTAGATCAGTGGGGAAATAATTACAGCCAGTGGAAAGGAAAATCAAAGAAGCGAGCGCTTGCGAGCCCAGACGAGCAGGCACCAAATGGCAATGTTAGGGACAAATAGCAGCAAGGTGTTTGCCAATAATGTAATGCAAAGCTTGTATGATACTGAACAAAGGTTGAGTTTATTGGCATTTGAAACACATTCATCACCAGTATCCATTTGGGGGAAGACTGCATCAATAGTACTTGCCCTTGGTTGATTTCCAGTCTTCGGTGACTTGAGCCTGGCTGCTGAGCTCCGCAGTGACTACTTTCTCTCCTGGATGAATTTTAGCCTATGTGCAGCTCAGTTATGAGATTCTGTGCAAGTCTCTCCAACTTTATGAGGATCCTGCCTCAATTTGGAAAAAAATGTCTCTTTGGGACATGCTATATTATCAAACTGCACAATTGAACATTTCTGTTGTTCCTCTGAATGCAACAGTGTTCCTCAAAAGCAGCAACTTTTTTATTGCTTAGATTTGAACACACATTTTCTTACTGTCTGTTTCTTTCGTTTATTGAAAGATGGCTGTACAGGAAAAAGTTCATACTTTTTTTGTCAAGGTACACAGACCTGGAGGAATTAATTTCTTTTGTCATATGGGAGAGCTGTCTGCTACCTTGTATCTCTGCTGTGCAGTGGATTTCACCCCCGTTTCTAGCGCAGAGGATAAGGAAAGTTGAAAGGCTGGGCCTGTTCATTATGTAAGTTGCTGCTGTGCTTTTTAAAAATAAGTTGAGGTCTTGAAAGCAGGTGGGAGTAACAAGCACGTTGATTTAATTTTAATAGGATTTGTGTATCTAAGTTGCCCAGGTTATTTTGAAAATACTCATGAATGTGTTCCGTATTATTGCAGGTCTGGGAGGGAGACTCAGAGGGCAATGCTCATTGCCTTTTCTCATTACCTCAGCACCCCTCGCTGAAACAGCACCTGCTGCTTTCCAGTTTTTAACAAAAACTGCTGTTTGCAGGTCCACACCTACCAGGCACCAGTGCTGCCGCAGCTGTACTTATTAAGCTGTGTCCTGCACCGAATGCATTTAGGTGTTACGCATCCAATTGCCATGCATGAAAGGGGAGCTGTGGTGCCGGGCTCACTGAGTGTGAAGGGGGTGAAATGCTTCTGAATGAATCTGTGCAGCTTCTGCCTGCGTATGTTGAGTCCTATTGAAATCTCACAGCAGCTCCTAGAAAGCCTTCCCTTACCCTGAGCGATGACTGGATTGGGCCTGTGCTGAGCAAACCTGCCCAGCTCCGCAGGTGTTCACCTCCTGTCTACACCTGTCCACCCATTATAATATCAAGTGATCTAATAACAGCAATTGTGTGGTTTTCTTCGCTTCACCTGAACATCTGCTGAGCATTACTAGCACAGCATGGAAGAGCATTATCCTGGTTTACAGCTTATCTTGTTCTAACAACATCAGAAATTCCAGCCATCAATATGCTCCCTCTTGAGAGCAAACCAATTGCAGGTGTGTCAGCTGGCTACAATTATATTCACAGGCTCATACTCATCTTGTGTCAGCTCATCATAACTGCAAATATGTGTAGTTTTAAAATTATTTATTGCTATACAGATGAACCAGATGACCTAATCAGTCTGGGTTTTATGATTCATATGAAGAATAGTAACTGATGTTAGTCAGAAAAGAAATATCTGAGGCTTTGAAGAAATTTCCATTAAAATACGTTTTTCGTATTATGACATTTATTTCATGAAACATTAACTCCATTTTCTGCAGACTATTTTAATATTTAGAGTTAAAGGTTTTTCTCTCACTTTTGCATTACTAGATAACTATAATAATTCAGAGTATATCATAAAGTTTACAGAGCGCTGTAAGTCTGAAACAATGTTACAGCTCAAAACCAGAAATGAAAGGAAGTCCAAAGAGAAAACTGTCAATGAAAATTGGTAGAAATTGGATATGTATGTAAATTACAAAAACTAATCTACCAAGATTCATAGGGCAAATAACTGTAGCTACTATTACTTGGCACCAAATAGAAACATTTCATTGAAAGTGCTGCTGCTAGTGAAATGAACTGATGAACATAAATTGAACATAAATGGCTGCAGGCAAACCAGAGTACCAAATGGAAAAGGAACAGGAGAGAAAAAAATTGAGTGTTTGTATACATGTGTGTGTGCACATAGTGTGTTATATACATATAAACATCTGCAAGTCTCAGAAATGTGTTGGATTGCCAAGAATTCCCAACCCAGCAAGTTTCCCAGGTGTAAAACCCTTGGCCACCCTTGCCATGGAGGGAGCCACTCCCAGGCTACAGGCAGTTGAAGCCCATCCAGGATGGGCTCCTACCACTGGTCAGGATGGGATGCCAGCTACTGTCAGAGATAAAAGGGATGGAAGGATGAGATCAGGCTCCGAATTTCATGCCCTGATAATTGATTAATTTAATATATTAGGCTGTTATATAGGTTCTTATCTAAAGTCTTAGGTCAAAATCTGACAGAATTTTTATTGCGTTAAATCTGGAATGACTCCATTGTTTCTGACAGTAAAGGGGAAAACTGAGGTTCTACCTTATCCCTCCACGCCTCCCATTCCTTGCTCAGAGCCCCAGCTGTATCGCAGGTGCTACTTTGAATGAAATCCTTTCCCTAAGGACACCCGTTTGTAAACGATAAAAATACCTATAAAAATATGTATATACATATGCACGTATAAACATCCCTCCTCCTATGCACATAGATGACATAAATCGTTCTCTGCAGTTTCCTAGAAACCATGCTACAGATGTGGTATTTAAGAGTGAATGTGGCTAACGTTTATTAGACTTGAACTGTATTGTGGGTAATTGTCCAGTAATAACCTTTGGTAAATTATATGAAGCCTTTACTTTACTTAACAGAGAACGCAGGCTCCCCAAACTCTAATATTATCATCATTCAAGATAATGAGCAACACAAACCATTCTATTACCAATCTAAAAGCAATAAATGTCAAAGTAAAGAACTATGCAATATTCCGGCCTGGAAGAACAAAGGACAAAAGTAATGATAATGCCTTTTTATATTTGCAGTCTATTATATCATGCATAACAAATGACCCTGTAATTGTAGACAGTGTTATTTTAACAGGTTATAAAGAGAAAATGGTGGGGGTGGGAAGGGAGTGTTTTGAACACTGCCCTGACAAATTCTGTAGGGCTGGTAAATTGAAATACCTGATGTTGTATTTGAATTTTATTCTGGTGAATATGCTGGATTATTCTGAAGCTGTTTTGTTTATCACTATGATCGCCTAGAGCTCTGCAAAGTGACACCAAGATTCTTGGTTGCCACATTGATGGTTTTACTAATAACTTGGTGGTAGCCTCAGTTCTCCTCTGACACAAGCACAAGCAAGGACAAAAATAGACTTTAAAACACAGGTTATTGATTTATGAAAATTCCTAATTTGGGCATTTATAGACCATTCGGAGGTCAAACAGCATTTGGATATTCATTCATTATAAGCCCGAGGGTTACAGCAAGTCTGTGTACTGCTTCACATATGGTGGTATAGATTCAGGTACTCATGGATTTGTAGAGTGACTCCACTCTGAGATATCTTGGTTTAACTTTTTTATAAACAAAAGCAGAAGCAAGTCAGCTATTTGATCAGTGTTTAGAGTAATTTTTTAAAGTTTTTTTTAAAGTTTTTTAAAGTTAGGGGTGAAGGAAATTGCCTGAAACTCAGGAAGCCAATGCCTCAGCTACTGCATTGTAAAAGTAAAATAATGCTTACGTTCTTGCACCTTATGTTCATTGCCTATTTTGAGAAAAACTTTTTGCTGAACAAATGCTGTCTCTTAGTTTGCATGTGAACATGTGAAGGTCTGCAAAGCAAGGCATTTACTAAAACAAATATTTAAATGGCACTATTCTCTATGTGGTTGAAAGAATTCATTCATGTAGCTTTGATGTACTAAGGAGGCAATTAGCACAAGTGGTGATTATACTTTAGATCTCATTCACCAATATGCATGGTCAAATTCTGTTCCTGGGTATCTAGGCCTGAAGTAAATCCATCCGTACTGCTTTTTCGCTAGATCTGCGTTTGTCGACATGAGTAGGATTTAGCTTTAACGGGAAAAATTGAAGCGTTCTTTGTCCAGAAATGAACCCTTTGCTGATGTTATATTGCCGTATAACTCGTGTGATTCTTTATGCCTTTCCTAATGTGGCCATTTTCTACTCTCCCTCACCCAATGCAAAAGAGTCAGGACCCTGTGAAGGGTGAAGCCCCACATGGTTTCATTAGGTAAAAATCTATTTTGACTTGCTTTGGTGCTTTGTTATCAGCTTACATATAGACCATAAATGACAAATATTATATTAAACTGAACCAACCTTGCTTATATTATCTTTCTTTAGCTGGTTTAATAAGTTGCCTTTGGCATTTGTTTGCTGTTTGTAAGGTCACTTTACTTCACCACCTCAAAAATTAATACACAGAAGTGTTTGTCAGAGAGGAAACAGGCCCTCAGAACAAAGCTGTAAAATTTAGGTTTGCACTTGTACCGCTGCTTAACAGAAGTGACAGAAAAAAATAGCAAGCAGTTATTTCACCTCTCCTTCCTTCTCAGGGAAAACAAATGATTAAACTTCTCAATATTTGCATTTTCCCCGTCAGCATACATCCCAAACCTGTCAAGTGAATGGCAGGGGGTGGCAGTGCCTGCTGCATCTCTGCTTTTGGAAGAGATCAGAACCCAAGCTTCCTGATGGCACAGCCATACTGTTGTTTCCATAGCAGATCTCAGAAAAGATGTTCCCCACGGGAGTTATTAATACGACTGTTTTCAGGTAAGTTCCAGAATAATGAACACAGCTTGTGTTGTGTTTTATTTTTGCTCCTTCTTCTTCATATCTAAATGCATGTTACACATTTATGTAATGTTCATCTGTTTCTGTTTGTCTGTAATTTTATGTGGTAGCATCTGTGAGTGGCAGTTTTGTATAATAACATGTATATAAGTGAAATCATCAGTTGGGATTAAGGACTGTGTTCAGTAAGCAGAGGAGACTTGGATGACTGCTACTAGTTACTATAGATTGACTGCTACGTAGCTGAGATGTGAAGAGGGATTTAGTTAAATGGTTTGTCTAGGTGTCAAGATTACTGTCCTCTTTTCTTGGGCTGCTACAGAAAAGACATCTAGCTCCTTTCGGTCTGAAAAAAAAAGTCATATATACAACTGATTTGTCTTTTGGCTCACTGACTCCCCATCCCAAATGGCATTTGGTTGCTCATCAGACTTTGTCAGGCTCAGAAATAGTTTCAGGAAGAACATATGTGAATCTATCCTCAGACAAAAGTGTAAATGTTAATGCTGCCACTGAGCTGGGATCAAGATAAGTGGCAATGTCCAAGATAGTCAGGGGAAAATAACTAGGGAAAATGTTTTGGAATTGCTTATATATTGAGTTTTACTTTTCAATATATCACTGAAACTGAGTGGGAGGCCATGTGACTGTTTTAAGTATCAGTCTGAAGGCAGGAGTGTAAGCCTTCAAATGGTACATCTGAGATACAGGAAGTTTCAGAAAGCAGTGGAAATCCCAAAAGTCTTCCTCTGCGGAAAAAAAACCAAACAAAACAAACCAAAACCAAGAGTAGACTATTGCTAATCCATCTTACAGCCTATTTGACACTGCACAAATGAGATTTGGCACACCACTAGTAAAACTATAACGTGAGGCCTTGCACAAATTAATTTACAATATGATTTATCCTTCTCGAACTACCTCTGCAAGGCTTAGGGGTTAGAGATTGCTTCCAAGCCACTGAACAAATTAATAGTGACGTTGTTATGTCCCACGAGAATTTTCCTTTTTTCAGTCCTGTTCTGTGTAACAATGCTTACTCATTAAATCTCAGTCCTATTGTGCTGGGCTTCATTATGAGCAGGGAAGTCGTTACATCTGAAATGGAATATCTGTTCCCCCAACTGTGTTTGCAAATATCTGGCAAATCGATCTGTCCTTCATCTCACCAGTTTCCCATTACCTCAGCAGATCCCCATGTTGATCACATGTTGGTCCCAATGGCTATGTCTCTGACTAGCCATCCTGAAATTATTACAAGTTTATTTAAGCAGACATGAAGAAGTACTGTTGCAATTCCTTAT
>WEKW01018490.1:0-15393 GCA_013389905.1 Sula dactylatra | reverse complement strand
AAGACGTTGTTCTGATCTAGAATTCTAGATCATCTACTTCATCTCCCAAAATATCCTGTAAATGAAAATTCAGGTTTGAAGACAGTTGAATCATTTTGATATGAAAAAGTTTTGTAATTATAGCAAAGCAATATACTTGTGCAATGTTTTGTACCACGTGCACCTGTAATAGCCATTGCATATATGAAAGGTTAATATTTTGTCTGATATTGAAATAAACATGCTGTCACACAATACTTACTTCTCAAATAAGGGCATTTTTTTGATCAAAGACAGCCTACTTGATCAATTTTTTCAAGTATGTCTCCCAAGCATAGGACCAAGGTAGGAGATACAGACCTTGTAGACTTGATTAATTTCAGTGATAATAACCTGTGTATTCTTATCTACAGAACATCCTTAAACTCTGTGTGTCACCATTTTGTAACGATGGTTAAAAGGGGTTAATTGTGTTTACTAATCCTTCTGTTATAGAAAAGGTAAAATGCTACTCATTCTGTCCAACTAAAAGTTTATTACTTATTTAATTATTAATGTAATAATAAAATTTAAGGGACTTAATAGTAAGTACTAGTAAATTGTAAACGCTAACCAGGACTGGTGGAAAGAAGAGTCAGAAACATATTCCACAACTGTTTTATATGCCTGAAAACACTCTCCTTCCCTGCACAGACTCATAGGTGAGGTTTATGGCATCGGTCTCAGCAGGAGTTCCCCAGTTCCAAGCTTCACTGTGGGTTTGGCTCCAGGCAAATTTGGAGAAGGTCTGAGGGTTCAGCATAATTAAACAAAGACTTCCTAGGGACAGGTCATCCAGGTGATCCTAAATGCAGAGCAAATGCTTTCCTGTATGTTGGATGTATTAGAAAGATTTTCATTTTATTTTATTTCTTTTTTAAACCTTGGAGGGATCCTGCTGCAGTACTTAACCCACATGAAGCAGCCCTCTTTTAACATCAGTCAAGCTAGTCAAGTGATGAAGGCATTTCATGGCCTTGTTGTACTGAGACTGGTCTATAGTATTATCACAAAGACTGATTACAAATTGAAGAAGTATGCTGGCATGGTTGAGAAATTAGGTCTATCTAAACCAGTCTAGATGGAGGCTGGCTAGTACACACATACCAAATCTAGCATCTGTGAGCCCAGCACGTGCTATGATATGTTCAGTGCGGCTCTATGAGCAATACTAGTTGAAAAGACTTTAAGAGACCCTTGGCAAACTGTCTAAAGAGCTGTTCCACCTGTTTTATCCTCGTGCAACTGGCAACGCATACTATACATTAATGGAGGATTCCTGAGGTCGTTAATGCATCTTGGAGATGGAGAACTCGTGTTAACAAAGAATTGCATGGAATGATGTAGTGCAGGGTCCTGTGGGACTTCCATGCTTTCAAATAATCTTATCACATATACTTTGGAAAGAAGTGCTAATTAAACGTATGAAAGAGCGTATGTGGTATTTGTGAAGCTGTTATCCAAAGTTGTACTGCTGCATCTGTTATGCACTGCAACTAGTTATAGTTTAATGAGAAAATAAGATATGTGAGGTCTGCACTTACAAAACTACAACCCCCTGCCCGCACTCCCTCCTCCCACAAAAAAAGCAGTCACAGTGCACCTGTAATGCAGTATTGGAAAAAGTATTTATCATTTCAACAGGTGTATAACCTGAATGAGGACTTTGCTGTTGTAATTTTGCTTTGATCCAGATACACCATCAAACTGCTTTTCAAGCTTTTAAAACCGGCAATGACAATAGGTTTTGGTGGGGAAGATGGGATCAAATATTATATATATAGATGTTCTTTGCATGGCCCACATTAATACGTCTCTTCATATGACATACCACCATAGGTACCTATCTGAATGGGATTTTTTTTTTTTTTCACTAAAATTGGAGAAGTAAGAAAGATGCATCTTGTGAATGCAATGTCATAATAATTGATCCTGCTGGGATAAAGAGTTAATTCACTGAAATTTTTCTACATTTAACAAAAAAATTTCTTCTTTATAATGGCCTTATCTTTTCTAAAATGCTCTATATTCCTATGACTTTAGTATATCTGTTTTATTAAACACTATCTATAGCTATTATTACCCTGGCTTCACAATGTAGTGAGGGTTGTAGGTTTTGGTGGGGTTTTTTTTGTTTTTATTTTTTTCTGTGTGTGTGCTGGTGGTGGTGTTGTGTGTGGTGTGTCGTCCCGTGTGTCCCCCCCCTCCCCAGTATATGAAGGATTTAAGTAGGTTAATAAAAATGTGAAGTTAATTATCATAACTACAATGACAAATTTTACTGTCAGGCTTCATCCAGACTAAGATTTCATCTGTAACATTTCACACTGCTGCAATCTGCAGTTCAGAGCCATGATTAGACATTAAATCAGTAAAGCACCCTTGTCCATAAGCAATATACAGGAGTTCTTTCTGTTTCAGTGTTACCAAAAATTATTACAAGAAGTTATTGAAAAAAAAAGTAATATTATTAGTGGGAAAATACTGTTAATATTAAGAAAAATTAGAATGAAATGTAGAGTATTTTTCTATTTCAGTTTTGTGACATGTCCAATTTAGAACTTAAACTGTATCTTATGTTGATGCTATGATTTTTAGCAGCACCCAAAATCAGCACTCTCCACTAATCTGTCCACAGAAGTCACTGTAGTAGAAAGGGGGAGAAAAGCGACAGTAATACAGCATTTTCTTAACAGCTGATTCACAGTTTTGAAATATAAAAGGACAACACATTTGAAAAGAGGAAAAATGGTTTGAAGCCCTGTGATTGATCTTCCTTAGTGATGCTGATTTTTTTAATTTTAATTGTTTAGGTACTGTATACTTACTGTGGGTTTGACAACTTTTTTTGATACTTATGTTTAGTTGTTGGATCCCCTCTTTCTGCCTGATCCTCTCTTTCCTTTATGAAATATTTTCCTTCTTAAGTAAGGGAGACAGGCCTCAGGGAAAACAGGTGATTTCCCCAGAATTTTATATATCCCAGTACATTTTATTGCTAGGTAGTTTTCCAGTTCCAAATGTATGAAATGCATTGTAGAACTCCTAAATAGATAGATGGGAAAGTACCTATATTATATTGTTTTTATTAATGTAGGATTTAGCACTAAATATGCCAGATATTATTTTCTTTTTCAACTGTTATCAGAGGCTTATGGGATGCTGTTCATGAATAGTGTTTCAAAGTGCTATGCTCATAATTAGAGCTGGGTGAATTATTCATCCCAAACAATACTTACTATGAATTTATGCTGCCCATTTCCTATAAGAGGACTAGTTATTATTATGCTTATTGAATAGGACAGTGTGCTGCTTTCCAAGAGCTCTCTATTTCTGGGTTACAAGTTGCACCTATGAATTTTGTACCGAGTCTTTTTTTTCCCCTCGGAGACGATGGGGAACGTTGTTCCCTCAGGAGCAGCACTGAGGGGTTACTCCTGATTATTTGCCTGGTAACACTGACTGGTCAGCTGAAGCAGAGGCAAGGTTTCTTAAGGTGTGACCTTTTCCTGCAGGCAAATATCTGCCAGCAGAATAGTTCACAACCAATCAATTTGTCATTCATACCCTTTGGTGGTTCACCAGTGCTGTTTTGATCTGGGCCACCTCAGCTTTATGAATATTATTCACAGTGATCTTAGCACCTCCTTTTGAGGTAAGCAAAGAGATTTTTGGCTCTGGCTTTCAGAGTGTTTTTAAATCAACCTGAGCTGACCCGACCTGAGCTGGAGGTGTTAACATGGCTTGGCAGCTTGCCTGCCGAGTCCCACAGGGTGAGTAACTGTGGCTTTCTGTGGATTATCTGGATTGTGTGGGTATTTGGGTACTGGGCTATGGCATATGTCACGGTTTACCTGTAGTGGGCAACACAGCCCTGTTCAAATTCTTGTTCCCACCCAGCAGGATGAGGGAGAGAATCAGGGGGTAAAAGTGAGAAAACTCATGAGTTCAGATCAGGACAGTTTAGTAGATAAAGCAAAAGCTGCGTGCACAGGCAAAGCAAACCAAGGAATTCATTCACTCCTTCCCATGGGCAGGCAGGTGTTCAGCCATCTCCAGGAAAGCAGGGCTCCATCACACGTAACATTTATTTGGGAAGACAAATGCTGTAAATCTGAACATCCTCCCTTCCTCCTTCTTCCTCCAGCTTTTGTTGCTGAGCATTATGTCCTATGGTCTGTGATATCCCTGTGGTCAGCTGAGGTCAGCTGCCCCAGCTTTGTCCCGTCCCAATTTCTTGTGCATCCCCCAGCCTGCTCGTTGTTGGGGTGGGGTGAGCAGCAGAAAAGGCCTTGGTGCTGTGTAAGCAATAACCGAAACATCCTTGTGTTATCGGCACTATTTTAATCACAAATCCAAAACATATCTCCATACAAGCTACGATGAAGAAAATTAACTCTATCCCAGCCAAAACCAGCACAGCATGTTACTTACTGCATTAGTATTTAATCATGTGTCTGTCTCTGAGCCACCACGTGTTCCTGTGACTGCATGGGAGACGGGCTCATGCCAGAGGCAGCCCAGCATGTAAAAGAGTGAGATGACATTGCTTCTTCTAGTGGTCCCCAGTGGGGTTCTTGACCAGCCAGGTGGGGCGGCTGCTGCTGCTGCAGGGCTCCAACAGCCCTCTCTGTAAGCAGCATCAGTGCTGTTCGCAGAAAACGCTCTTCTCTAATTCTGGTTTTACTCATTAATGCTCGTTTCTAACACTGTGGGGTTGCTTGTTTAAGTAATTTGGCATTGGCTTTTCTCCCTTTTGGAATAGCAGGTATTCTAAATGGAAGAAAATTGTTGGAATTGGTTCTACAGCGGCAGCAGGAAAGATACTCTTGCACTTAAACTGTGAATCTTGAAGTCTCTCTCAGATATGAGAAAAATGAGTTTTCCTTAAAGAAAAGATAAAAAGTTCTCAGCTTTTGCATTTGCTGTCATAAGTTTACAGTAAGAGGAGTGTACAGTCTAAATAGATGAAATACAATAAATATTGAAAAGAAAATAGAACCAAGTCCTTAAGAAAGTTATTATATTGTGGGCATGGACTGTATTCACGTGATTTGTGAATATATTTTTTTCTTGCAACTGTCTTCACAGAATGTTACAAAATAGGCCTGAAATGTTTTTGGGTGCTAATACAATGATGGTTATTCTCTAAAAAATTTTTTTTAAAAATCCTATTTTTAAATCTATTTATGTGTAAAAATCCATGTAAGTTTGGGGACTTGTACATCTTTCCTAATCATCCATTTCTTGTATCCAGAATCTCAAATGCCAACAATAAACAAGCAAGTCTGATGGTTTCTTTAATGTATAAATTTTGCTTTATTCAAATGGATCAATTTATGTAGCAATTATTTTCTATTAAATTTAAAGTTCTGGGTTTAGTTTGGCTGGTTTGAACTAGCAAAGATCAAAGACATTAAATGAAGGGTAAACAGATCCTTACTATAAAAAAGAAATAAAAAGGCAAATTTATCTAGTTATTTACAGGACTGCTATACTTCTAGTATTTTGAGTGAGACTGATAAAATAAATACTGATTGCCAACAAAGAAGGGAAAATCACTCTGTGCTTAAAATTTGCATTTTCTAAGGGGTGGAATCCATTTCATACCATCAAAAACGTTACTTGCCACCCACGTGATGTGCAAAATTCATATTGTCCCAGAAAGTTTATGTACTATTTAAGATTTACTTAGATTCTTCATAATAAAGGTTTTATAACCTCCCTCTTGTAAACCATAGCATTTCTGGAGATGTTGCCAGATAAATGTGGAGTTATATATTCTTCCAGAGATTAAACAAATTTAGTACCTGAAGAGAATTTCACCTCTGTCTGTGAGCCACCGCTGTTACAGTAATACCATGTCTGCATTCTCTAGCCAAATCTGTACTTATGGGTACCATTTCTTAAAAGAACTACAGATAACCAGAAAAAGAGTAGGAAAAGGATGGGAGGAATTTTGAGGGCCAGGATGTGGAATAAATTTTTGCCATTTACAGAAGATCAAGTGATTTTTGAAAAACTGAAAGATTAGAGAAAAAGAGTTTTCTATTAATTTCAATGGAAGACTGCATGATGAGTTACAAGGGGGTATTTGGCCAGCTTGCTGCAAAAGACTGTCGGTTCTGTTCACCTTGTTCATCACCAAAAGTTAAAGCTGCAGCTTTACGAAATCAAGGTTTCTTTCTTGTTTTATTTTAGTGGAGATGACACTAAGCTGCAATACAGGAGACCTGAATTTTGCTCCTGTCTTCTTCCCCTGAGCTATCAATGAGAGATCTGTGACCTCTTTCTCCACTTTACTGTTTCTGTCTTGTTTAATTAATATCCAGGAAAATTATGCTTCCTACTGTATTTAATATCATACCATCTAACAAAGAGATTCTGATTTCAGCTGATGCCTCTACACATTGCTCTAAGATAAATGATAAAGAAAATAATGATAATCCCAAAATCACAGAGTCATCCATCCTCTGACTCACAATGACTCTGTGGAGCCCAGATTCCCTCAAGAATTTGGTAAAACTGTGGAGGCTGACACAAAGCAAGTAATCAATGGGAAGGATGGGAGGAAAATGACATAATGAAAGCAGGACTAAAGGGCTTCATATCCCTGCAGGTATTTCAAATGAGGTAGAATATTTTAGCAGATAAGCCTTTCTGGCCACATTACTGCTAAAACTCCTGTAATAGGTACAGGACAATATGTCTCTACTTATGTCAAGGGGGGTGGGGGGATGGGTTGGTTTTTGGGGGGGTTGTTTTTTGTGGGTTTGTTTTTTTTTGTTTGTTTGATTGTTTGTTTTTTAATTAAATCAATGCCTCATTGTATCTACCTGCACTCTGGGAAGTTAAAAAAATCCCTTACATGTCAGAATGCAAGTAAAATCACCTGGTTTCCAAACTCCTTTTCTATTCTTCAGAAATCCTTTCTCTCCTTCATCCTATCTTCTTCCTCTGCCTTAAGACAAAAATCCTCTCAAGTGCTGAGGAACCTGTATTTCCTCTGAAATTAAAGATTTTCCTTGGTTCTTTCTCTCTGTTTTCCTTATCAAACTATTTCAAATAAATATTTTATTTGAAATGAGGAATAAGAAATGGGGAGGATGTGACCTAGTTTGATTCTTGTTATTATGAGCTAATTCAGTAATTCTTAAAAGTATTTCCTGAAATGTCCTTTCCAATATTCCACTTTCCTTCCCAGGACCTCTTTGTTTTTTATATTCATGAAGAACCTGAAACTGGCCTGAGATGTAGATATGTCGCTTCACTTCACGAAGTCATACGAACTCAGTGTGAGGAAGTGTATAAGCTCAGAAAGCAGAAATGGAGTATGTGTGTGGGAGGGTTAAACAAGTATTTTAGAGGCAGTAAAAGCTTGCTTTTCTAGGAAGACAAAAAATTAAATAATGTGAAGTAGAATACTTAAAGGTCAGATTTTTTTTCCCGTAGTTTCACCTCGTTGTACCACAGAGATTGTGGTAGCTATAGACGAGAGCAGACTTGACCCAGGGTAACCTCTATAAAACAGGCATGTTTTGTCTTGGAGGTAGTACTCTGTTTAAACCTGTGGATGAGATTAATTGCAGCACATACAACAAAGGTTGTCTGATGTTTTCTGATGTCCCCCTACCATCTTGGAATTTTACTGAAATAATTCTGATTTTATTTTTTAGTGGAAATTGAAGTTTGAAACAAAGTCTGTAAAAACACATTTACCATTTTAACTAAGGTCTAGTTATTTCAACCAACTCTCAGTTAAAGCCAGGCATCCACCTTAGAGTATACCCTTGTCCATGGGAAGACTGTACTGGTCCGGGGACAGACATTTCATTTGTTTTTCACAAGGATTTTATTTTATCTTTTAGGGTCCAAATCTTAAAGTATTGAAGTTATCTAAAAAAGTAAAAAATTTTTCTTATGGAGCTGCGGTGCCATTTACAAATGTTACGATCATTGTCATCTAAATCGCTTTTTATTTCTTTCAGGTTTACTAAAATCTTAAGGATGGTATCGTAAGTTGCCTTATCTGAATCTAAGCTACAAGTTATAAAAGGAATGAGAGATCTAAACCTCTTGGTTTGTTTTATCTTTCACGGAAACAAGTACAATAACATTTAAGTGACTGACATTTTCAAGTTTGACTGATGACCTACACCTATTTTTTTATTTTTGAAACTAGTTCCTTTATTAAAGACTCAAAATGTCATAGTTGTCTTTTTCACTTCTTCCCCTTCCTTCTTGCCTTTACCTGCTACAAAGCTCATTCTTCCTCCAGTTTCTGTGCTTTCTTCTCCAGTCCCCTCTTTCTGTGCCCACAGTCTCTTATCCTTTGCAACGGCCAGGTCCTGCTTCACCCCCGACCAACTCCTGGGGATGACGAAGTCGACCTTCCTTAGTGTAACACCCAGCTTTACCTGCTCATGTCAACTGCACATAGGGACTGTCACTGTTAAAAAGCAGGTTTTCTACCTCCTGAGCAGCAAGTGGCTTTATCCCACCCTCCGGAGAAAGGCTGTACCTGCTGGGTACAGGGAACAGGGAGAGTCACTTGTGGCTGGAAGAGGACTCACCTTGGCAGGGAGTGGTTTGTCTGGGAAAAGTTTTCTGGGAAGATCCTAGGAATTCAGTAGGCCTACTGGCATCTGTATAGCTTCTTTGAAAAGGTAGTGCTTGTAGCTGCTGTTAAGTTATAGGGGACTATTTTTGACAAAATGGGAATGCTTGGGAGTTTAGTCTTAAATATAGGTGTCTCCTCTGGAGAAAACATAATTTTTTCATAACAGGAGTCAGAACAGAGACAAAATAAGAACTTTGAAGGCAGGGTTTCTCACAGAATATTTCTAATTTCTTTTTCTCTTGAATACATGTGACAGGACAAAACCCTAATGGCACTATAGAACTCGGATCTGAGAAAAGCTAGATTTCACCTTAGCAGAAGGTAGCCAATATTTCTGATAAAATGTAGAATTTGTATTTCACTTTTTTTTTTTCTTCACAAGAACATTAATGAAAAGAACATATCTATTTGTTAACTTAGAAAGTAGCAGTGTAAATAATTAGCTTAGCATTGCCTTGGGAGGTTTGCTTTAAAATGCAAGCAAAATGGATACGATGTAAGGTTTTTGTTCCACTCCTAGAGCTTCTCAACCCTTCAGTGTTTCAGCCAGAGAAAGCCTGTTTCTTGCAAGCCTGGTACTTGCATCAAGAATGAGATGTGCTGACAAACAGAGCATCTCTCTAGAGAGTGACAAGCTGTGTTTGAAGCCAGCAGCATTTTGGCCTCCCCCCACCTTCCTCCTTGCCCCCCCCACCTTCAAACACAAGTCCTGAAATTTACTGTATTGTTGAGGGAAATCTGAGGAATGGTATACATGTTGGCATTTTTGCTGTATGAAGGATTTGCTCTTAATCCACAGTTTCTGCCAGACTCTTACTGGTACAGGGCACTGAGGAGAAGCGGGTACGATAGTTATCAAGGCTTAGTTTGTCACTGAGACTCTTTTGCAATGTACACTTAATAAATGCAAGTTTTTTAGGAGATTTCTGAGCCTTCCATAAATAAAGCGCTGTTGAATCTGTCAGCTTCTGATCACTGCTGTACAGTGAAACCAGTTTATTTTTCAACTTAAGCATTCTCTGGAACCTGAATGATTTTTCTATTGTGCTTTGCTGCCTGAACATGGGTTCCATCTTCCCAGATCAAAACCTGATACCCTTTCTTCATGGAGCTCTGGACACATGATGACATTTGAAAAGAGATTGTCATTTTGTGTCTGCTGAAGCTGCGATGAGATGTGCTAGCCTGACAGGTTGGGAAGCCAGCGCGCAGTCAGAGAAATTCATGTTAAACTGCAGTGTAAGGGTTGATTAATTCAGTAATCTGATGGATACTATTTGTTGCAAATGTCATCTTGATTGGTGTTGGTTTTCCTGTAGAGCAAGAGCAGGTGTGCTTTCAGGGACTGCATTATTTTACAGGGAAGTGTCCTGTGTAAATGCAGCTAGAAGTGATCATGGCTTTCGCATGCTTCTCTCTAGAAATGAAATGGAACGTGGCTATTGCAGGCACATTTCATCCTGTGACTTATAACTGGCAATAAATAATTAAATTTGTCAAAGTGAAGGACTTGCACAGTGGAGGATGCAATAACGTCTCTCCCTATACATGAAGTACTGAGTACTTAGTTCTAGGAGCAATAAACCAAGGGCTTGTTTGAATTGTAAAAACACAAGCTGAAAAGTGCTGACTTCGGTGTGAGCTAGATAGGATGAGTTAAATAGAAAAAGTTCAGCTCCATCTCACATAAAGTTTGCACTGTCTGCAGTACCCCCAATAACCTTGCTAGCATGACTTTTTTTACCTTCTGTCTATACAGGCCTTAATGATATATAAAATCAACACTAGCAATTGCCTTGACTGCATTTTCAAAAGTTTATTTTGTTACAAACTTTTGTCTGTGTTTTCTTGTGGTACTTGAATTCTCCTGTGTTTGCAAGGTGGTTTGCTGGTGGTNTTGTTGTTGTTTTGGCCTGTGTGAGTCACCTTTTTCTCCTCTAAATAGCAATGGCTGTTTCCACATTTCTTCTCATGTCCTGATATAGAGGAGGAAACACGGTGGCTCTGCAGCCTGGGCAAACTGTCAGTCAATTGGACAAATGCCCGTTGGCTCAGCTCAGGCCTGTTAAGAGCTAAGTAGGCTGGAGAGCATTCAGCTTGAGAAGCAGTATTTGCTGCCTTTCTGAATTTGAGATTAGAAGAAATGCTTGTGTGTACAGTACAGTGTGTATGTATATGTATATATTCATATACAAACCTATATATACATATAAAAGCAAGACAGAAAAAGGCATCTGGAAAGTACTTAAAGATTAAATGCAAACAAGCTTTCTCCCTCCAACAGGCAGGAAGCCTTGTGCCACGAGCTGGAAGGGGTCATCCCCTGGCTCGTTGGGCTTGGGAGCAGCAGCTCAGCCATTGGCCTTGGGGGGCTGTGCTGCCCCCCAAGCCCTGGTGGGAGCCCACCAGAACCAGCCTGGCAGGGCACACGTCCCAGCCCCTTCCTGGCCCATGGAGGTGGCCTGCTGGCCCTGATGTTTTGCGCCCCTCAGAAATAGCTGGAGACTTGATAAGCAGAAGTTTGCAGAGACGGTTTTGTCTGTGCAGTTAGCTCATGGCTAAGATCTCCGAGGATCAAAATCCAAAATAAATGAATATCTTAGTCTATTCTCAGAAACCAAATATAATGTGTCTTCTATAATGTTCTGTGCTTGAAGTACCCAGCTAGCTCTTCTAAATTGAGTTTGCACCTCAATAGTCTCACAGAAATATGGTGCTCTAGATGAGCCAGACTGAGCAGAAAAATATATATATATTTATTATTACAGAATAACATGCAAACTATTTAGTGTTGATAGGTTTTCATGTCTGATTTTTTTCTGAAGTCTAAGTGGAGTTATATTTTATAAAAATCATATAATCTCCCTGGACATTATAGAATATAAACATCTAAAAAGTGGGCTAATGCCAAAGTTATATTAATCAAATAATTCAGAATGCAAAAGCCACTTTTCCATGGAACCCTATTCTCACAGCAGCAAAACTAGTCTTGTCTACTTTGGTAGAAAGAGGAAAAGTGAAGAGGAGATGATCAGGAACAGATAACAGCTGGGTAAATGTTATGCTTATCTTGATCTTGGATTTACGTTTAGGAACAGTATTAATAACGAGAGAAGATAATCACATCACTTCAAATATCAAAAAGTAGTTAAAATGTTAAAAGGCTGAAAGCGTTCACTCTTTTTGTTTTATCCTGTTCTAATAGCATTAACAGCCTTTTTGTTTAATCCTGGCTCTTGTAGCTTTTACTTTGACTTTCTTGTACCCATAAGATACCAATATTTTACCTCACTTTTGCATCAACAGAGAGGAAAGGGAGAGGGTGTTCCCCTCAGAGTATGACTCTGAATCACTCAGAACATGACTCTGAGAAGGTGAGAAGGCTCTAGAGCCCCATTTTAAAACAAACATAGCATTTTAACCTTACCCACTGTGATAGATTTAAATTCATGAGCAATGAATTTAAGAGATTAAAAAAGAAAAAATGGAGAATTTAAAGGAGTAGGAGAGGAAATATCTCCTATCCAAAACAGCCACTGTGAATACAACAGATGATGCTTTGAGTAGTTGTGCATTTCATTAGGGAAGAGAAGGCTGTGAAGGTAGCTAGGAATGTATATATTCTTTTAAGGCACAGTTGACAAAAAGAAATAGAGGTAGAGATGCCGGGTCTAGCTATGCTCATTTATGAATCAGTCTTTTGCACCAAACTCTATTGCAGTGCATTAAAACAAAGTGGAAACAAAAGCCGCTGAATTTGCTGTGTCGCAGCAGGAGAACAAAAGGAAGCCACCTCACAGAAGGCATAATCTGGGTCTCTACTGGTGGTAGATGGTATCATCTCAAATATTTTTCTCATTCAGATTAACAGAATGATATGTTATCTAGCCTGACAGGCCACTCAGGTTTTTAGGAGATACCATGCTGCTACTGTACCAGAACAATTTTTAATGGGGGTGGGTGTGAGGGAGAAAGGTGCTTTCATATAAAGCCAGACTAGCAAAAGACTCTCACAGCATATATCTCTAGTGCCGTGCTTCTGTGCACCTGCAACTTCCATGCATGTGCCTGGGTCTGGTCTGTTCCTTACCAGACCTTGAGTAAATTGGTACTAGGGTTTCCTACAGTATTTAAGCATCTTCAGCTACTTTATTGCCCTTTGTTTTCACAGATGCAAGAGGTTTTATTGCTTAGATTGAAGAAATTGCTTACAAGGGAGACTTTGAAGCTGCCTCACTGGATGGTGAATTCAGTTTCTCAGGGAGGGCCACAAGCAGTACTACAACTCACAGAAGATCTAACTTGCATGTTCTGTATTCATGGTGACGTACTGATTTTCAGAGTCCACCTCTCACTGGAACCTGTTCTGAATTACTTGCTATATGCCATAAAGAACCTGGCACTTTATTTATTTTTTTTTCTTGTCAAAAATATCAAAAATAGCCAGAGGGAACTGGTCTGCTATAGTAAAAAAAACTGTAAAATTCTATTCTGTTTCATTTATTTGCATATATTCAAGACAAAACCAAACTTTTCATGCTTATCCTGTATACTTTTTAATATATAAAGAAGCATGTACACATCGACCCCTATTCTGTCCCTGTCTATTAAAAATATTTTAATGTTACCCTGAAAAAAAGTTCTTAAACAACTGCCACAGTTTTACTTTAATATCACAGAGTATTTGCCAAATCAGTTAAATGATGAATTTATTCATAACATTTAGTTCAAGGCTGTTTTTCAATTGAATTGCCTTTAGACTGATTAAATAATGATTACCACCAGCAATGCACCCACAATGAGGTTTGTTGGTTCTTCTTTAACCGCTTGCTTCTAGGTTTTGGTTGAGAGTGTAGAAAAGATGTATTTCAAATGGTGCTTATTTGATGTTTCTAGAAGAGCAGCCTTTTGTGAGATATTTTGATTACATGGCAGAGCAACCTCTATAAAGAGCTATTTGGCTAAGCAGAGCTTCTTAGCTCCAAACAGGGAAGAAAAATTACAAAATTGACTACTCAAGTGAGTATAACAAGAACAAGGAAGATAGTCTTAACAAGTCCTGGGAGACAAACTGTTAGCTGAAATTCCCATATCAGTGCACAGTCATGCCACATGACTTCAGCAACACTGAGGTTCTGTGCAAGCCCTGTCCTGAAAAGGTACTTGTGGATGGTTTGGGGTTTTTAAATTATTATTACATATATGTTACAGAATTCTTGTGCTGCTGCTGAATTTGTGCAGGGGTATACTTTTTCCCTAATAAATGTTACTTTTTTAGGATGATAAAATGGCTGTTGTGGAGATGTACAAGCGACACTTTGTCCTACGCCATATATTTATGCACGTTTCTTTGTGGGCTTGTGCTAGTGCCTTCTATTAACTTCCATTTCATACCAGTAAATTAGAGGGATACATGGTGTCTATTACTTGATTCACAGGTTTCTACAGTATCCTCCTCAGAAACCTTAAATTGGTGTGTCTGGTCTTTGTTTTCCATTTCATAAAAGCATCTCTCTCTTGTGAGAGGGTAGATATTTAAGATAGCAGAATGAGTCAGTAGGTTCAGAGGAAGGGATACAGGGCTGTCTAAATATTTTCTTTTTTCCAAATATTTTAATCATGCTGGTATGGACAGTGGTGAAAGGAGCATTGGTCTGAATGATTTTTTTGGAATGTAATTTCAATTCTTCTTTGGACTTTGTTTTATAGTTACCAGCTCAAAAAATGAAATCTAAGAAAATGTAACTCCCTGTGTGTTTCCAAATTACTGTAGAGGTTGAAGAGATATAGAGATATGACATCCTGTGGCAACTAGACATTTTATTTTGTAATGCTGCTAAAAGGAGAGAAGCGGAAGAGTTATGGAGAAAGGTTGTTCAGACTTTCTTAAATGTGAGTAATTAGATTATCTGATTGTGTGTGTGTAACTTCAGACATCGACAGCTAAAATATATGCACCCACTTAAAATATAGTTTAAAAAAAATCCAGTTCTACCTCTGTGAGCTCTCTGCTGTATTTTCTCTTTAAGGTTGAAAATGGAAAAGAAAAACATACTTCCAGCTTTACAGTATTTTAGAAAAAACCCAACAAACTAAATAAAATTTTAAAAAAATAACCCCCCCAAAACCCCAATTAACAATTGTTAATTCAGCATTCAGTTAATATTCCTGGATATTAAAAGGGACCATACTGGCTCAGAGAAATGGCCCTTCTGATCCAGCATCCTGTTTCTGACAGATGAAAAATAGATGCCAAAGGAAGAATATAAGAATGTGGTGATCAGTCAGTGATATTTCCCTTGTACACTCACCCAGCCTTAGGCAATGCGCACCTGAGAACCCTGGATGACTTTTTTCCAATGTATTTGTCTCAGTGCTAATTGAATCAATGATAGTTTTTAGTACCTGAACCATCTTGTATTCCAGAGCTGAGTTCTGTGTTGTGTACAGTACTACCTCTTTTGGTTTGTTTCCAGGTCACTACCAGCTCCCTTGATTGGGTGCCTAGCTAATTCGCACTCAAAAACAACCCATGGTTAAATGATCCCTAAATTCCCAAAGTCTACGAAAGGATCTTTCAAAGTTCTTTGAAGGGGTATTAGACTATAACAACAAAATCATGTATTCTCTACTAAAAGTATGTATCTCCTGTCATTACTGGGGTATTGGTATGTATGTAGCAGAGCTCAAAGCCCTCTAATGCACGCAGCATGGGCAGCTAGCAGGAGGAGCTGGAAGCCATTGTGCAGCAGGAT